>OV121077.1:42652366-42900919 GCA_921293005.1 Nemoura dubitans
CTGGCAACGCTGCATTCTACGGTGAGTCAGTGCTGGCAACGCTGCATTCTACGGTGAGTCCGTGCTGGCAACACTGCATTCTGCGGTGAGTCCGTGCTGGCAACGCTGCATTCTACGGTGAGTCCGTGCTGGCAACGCTGCATTCTACGGTGAGTCCGTGCTGGCAACGCTGCATTCTACGGTGAGTCCGTGCTGGCAACGCTGCATTCTGCGGTGAGTCCGTGCTGGCAACGCTGCATTCTACGGTGAGTCCGTGCTGGCAACGCTGCATTCTACGGTGAGTCCGTGCTGGCAACACTGCATTCTACGGTGAGTCCGTGCTGGCAACGCTGCATTCTACGGTGAGTCAGTGCTGGCAACGCTGCATTCTACGGTGAGTCCGTGCTGGCAACACTGCATTCTACGGTGAGTCCGTGCTGGCAACGCTGCATTCTACGGTGAGTCCGTGCTGGCAACGCTGCATTCTACGGTGAGTCCGTGCTGGCAACGCTGCATTCTACGGTGAGTCCGTGCTGGCAACGCTGCATTCTACGGTGAGTCAGTGCTGGCAACGCTGCATTCTACGGTGAGTCCGTGCTGGCAACACTGCATTCTACGGTGAGTCCGTGCTGGCAACGCTGCATTCTACGGTGAGTCAGTGCTGGCAACGCTGCATTCTACGGTGAGTCCGTGCTGGCAACACTGCATTCTGCGGTGAGTCCGTGCTGGCAACGCTGCATTCTACGGTGAGTCCGTGCTGGCAACGCTGCATTCTACGGTGAGTCCGTGCTGGCAACGCTGCATTCTACGGTGAGTCCGTGCTGGCAACGCTGCATTCTGCGGTGAGTCCGTGCTGGCAACGCTGCATTCTACGGTGAGTCCGTGCTGGCAACGCTGCATTCTACGGTGAGTCCGTGCTGGCATCGCTGCTTTCTACGGTGAGTCAGTGCTGGCAACGCTGCATTCTACGGTGAGTCCGTGCTGGCAACGCTGCATTCTACGGTGAGTCCGTGCTGGCAACACTGCATTCTACGGTGAGTCCGTGCTGGCAACACTGCATTCTACGGTGAGTCCGTGCTGGCAACGCTGCATTCTACGGTGAGTCCGTGCTGGCAACGCTGCATTCTACGGTGAGTCCGTGCTGGCAACGCTGCATTCTACTGTGAGTCCGTGCTGGCAACGCTGCATTCTACTGTGAGTCCGTGCTGGCAACACTGCATTCTACGGTGAGTCCGTGCTGGCAACGCTGCATTCTACTGTGAGTCAGTGCTGGCAACGCTGCATTCTACTGTGAGTCCGTGCTGGCAACACTGCATTCTACGGTGAGTCCGTGCTGGCAACGCTGCATTCTACGGTGTGTCCGTGCTGGCAACACTGCATTCTACGGTGAGTCCGTGCTGGCAACGCTGCATTCTACGGTGAGTCCGTGCTGGCAACGCTGCATTCTACTGTGAGTCCGTGCTGGCAACGCTGCATTCTACGGTGAGTCCGTGCTGGCAACACTGCATTCTACGGTGAGTCCGTGCTGGCAACGCTGCATTCTACGGTGAGTCCGTGCTGGCAACGCTGCATTCTACGGTGAGTCAGTGCTGGCAACGCTGCATTCTACGGTGAGTACGTGCTGGCAACACTGCATTCTACGGTGAGTCCGTGCTGGCAACGCTGCATTCTACGGTGAGTCTGTGCTGGCAACGCTGCATTCTACGGTGAGTCCGTGCTGGCAACGCTGCATTCTACGGTGAGTCAGTGCTGGCAACGCTGCATTCTACGGTGAGTCCGTGCTGGCAACACTGCATTCTACGGTGAGTCCGTGCTGGCAACACTGCATTCTACGGTGAGTACGTGCTGGCAACACTGCATTCTACGGTGAGTCCGTGCTGGCAACGCTGCATTCTACGGTGAGTCCGTGCTGGCAACACTGCATTCTACGGTGAGTCCGTGCTGGCAACACTGCATTCTACGGTGAGTCCGTGCTGGCAACACTGCATTCTACGGTGAGTCCGTGCTGGCAACACTGCATTCTACGGTGAGTCAGTGCTGGCAACACTGCATTCTACGGTGAGTCCGTGCTGGCAACACTGCATTCTACGGTGAGTCCGTGCTGGCAACACTGCATTCTACGGTGAGTCCGTGCTGGCAACACTGCATTCTACGGTGAGTCCGTGCTGGCAACGCTGCATTCTACGGTGAGTCCGTGCTGGCAACACTGCATTCTACGGTGAGTCCGTGCTGGCAACGCTGCATTCTACGGTGAGTCCGTGCTGGCAACACTGCATTCTACGGTGAGTCCGTGCTGGCAACACTGCATTCTACGGTGAGTCCGTGTTGGCAACGCTGCATTCTACGGTGAGTCCGTGCTGGCAACACTGCATTCTACGGTGAGTCCGTGCTGGCAACGCTGCATTCTACGGTGAGTCCGTGCTGGCAACACTGCATTCTACGGTGAGTCCGTGCTGGCAACACTGCATTCTACGGTGAGTCCGTGCTGGCAACACTGCATTCTACGGTGAGTACGTGCTGGCAACACTGCATTCTACGGTGAGTCCGTGCTGGCAACACTGCATTCTACGGTGAGTACGTGCTGGCAACACTGCATTCTACGGTGAGTCCGTGCTGGCAACACTGCATTCTGCGGTGAACTCAATGGGTCATATTGACATGACGTGTTTTTTTAACTTTAGGCCAGACAAAACTAGTAACTTTTGCTTTCTTTGCTTTTTGCTTTCTGCTTCAACATCCTTCAATCCCTTTTTCTTGCTTTCTTCTCCTCTTCACATTTTTCAGTGATTTTTATCCTCCACATCTTCTTGTTCCACAATTTATTTTCTTCCACAATTCCTTCCAGTCGATACCTCTCTCCTCCGGGTCGGCTTCCACCGGACCAATCCATTTGAATCTCGGTCTTCCCACCCTTCTTCTTCGGCTCCCAACAGTTGCTTCAAATTCCGCCTTGGGATTCTATTCTTATGCATTCTTTGCATGTGCCCAAACCAACAAAAACTCTCTCTTCCCAACTTGAAACCAACTTAAATTTGTCATTTGTGCAAAAATTACCAAAACATTTCCAAATTGTACATCTCTAGCAATGCCAAACAAGATTCAATTCACTCGTGGATTCTGGAATTCATTTAGAGGCAGTTCTGAAAATATCTTCTAACTTCACAAGCATTGGCTTCAAAAATATCAAAATAGTTTCACTTTGATAATTTTCATGCAGGAGTCTGGACCATTTTGGGCAAACTGCTCTAGATACTTTTATTTGAGAAATGGAGCTTTTTTAAACATTCTCACTGCCCCCTTGATTTAGTTCCATATGCATATGTCAGGAAGGCTGTGAGAATATTTGAATAAGCTCCGTATTTCAGCAAAAATTTGGCCATTTGGTTGTAAATGGACCCTAACTCTTTCCTGATAATGCTGCTGCTCCTTGTCCACTTTTGTTAAGTTCCCTTCACACTTCAGAAAAGTTTCATCTCGGCTGCCTCCAACCGGCCTTATTCGTTTCCGCCCAATTCCACTTCACTGCCAAGTATGTTAGTATCGGTTAGAATTGGTAGGTACCCAGGTACTAGGTAAACATTTTGACAAATCCACTAAATTCCTGGCTAGCGATCCCCTAACATTGACGTGATGCCCTGACCAGTTCCGTTGGATAAAATCATTAAAATCCCTGTTGTTGGCCGCGTTATTTTTGACTTTGTAACCGAGAACGTGGCAAACGGTCCAACTCATTCCTCGGAACCTCTACCCCCAAATGGAACCAGCCGAGCGTTGGAGCGCGGAAACCGTGGCCAGTCTCAGCGGAGGAGTTTATTGGAAGGCTAAATTTATAGTATGGATTAAAATAATGTAATATGTAATAATATTTTAGATATGGTAATTGTATTTAAATGTATTGTGCCGAAGCAAATAAAGCTTACAACAATACTTGCACACTTTGAAAGTGAGTCTATGGTGACGTTGTGTGCTGTGGTGTGTCTTCAGGGGGCGAAGGCGCTGGAGGACTTCGTGGAGAGCGTGCGGACAGATCCGGTCTCTCAGCTGCCCAAAGACGGAACGGTACTACTCATTATTTGCTCACCATTCGTTCGCTTCGTGCCCAGTGGCACCAACTTGTTAATCAGAGATTAACTCCTTGATCGTTGATTGCAATTCGGTGTGGTGTTTTACCATTGAAATTGTCTTATTGAATTCATCGAATAATTTATTATTATTATTAACTAAATTAATCATAAATTAAATAGAAACTAAATTTGAGATAAAGTCCAATTTAATTTGACGATTTAAATGGTAAACCACAATACCAAATTACAATCCACCATCAAGGACTCAGTCTGGGTGCAACTGGTCATGAGTGGACCACAATCTCTGATTTGCTTCCTTGGAATCGCATGCTTTCAATGGATTTTAGTAATTTTCACGTTTCTTTTAGTAGATAAACTGTAGTGGAAATGTGAAAAATTGAAAGATTACCCTCCACCTCTCCACTTGTAACAATTCACTCCTGGCTTTCGAGGGTTTTTCACAGCGGTCACTTGGCAGTATAGAATCGTTGTAATCCCGGTTGTACAGTTTTGAAACGTTAATTTGGAATTGAAAAGATTCACACAATGGCTTTTGATGGGCAATTGCTGTTGTTACTTATGGATTGGTTATTAAAAGGCCAAAATCTTTCATCCAAGCTCAACTTGTGTCAAGAAGTGGGGGAATTCCTTTCACGTTTTGTTAAATACTGTAAATAATTGTCATTGAGCTGCGTTTTAAACACATTAGGTACCTACTGCCATATTTTACATTACATTAAATTATTGCTACAGTCTTTCCCTCGATGAATGAGTACTCTAGATTGATGTTTGAGGCTGCTCTTTAAATGGTTTTTGCCGATATTTGGTCTAGTTCCGCATCTTGTGTTTTGGTTGTTGACCAAATGTTGGCAAATGGCGCAAACCGTTTAAGGAACAACCTCTAGCATGGGCCTGATAAATCTTGAGTACCTTCATTCATCTACAATCTTTCCCACACCCTGGCATCGATCTACAAGGGAAAACACACGGCCCCATGGGTCGCTCCTCCTGCCTGCACTTGTCTATTGCTAATTTGCAAGGCGTGTTCAAACAAATCTACACATTTCATATTAATACGTCTTGGCCTACAAATATGAACAAAACATTTATTTACAGAAGAACTATCAGTGACAGACAAAAACAAAATAGCTAGTGCACCAGGCAATTTAAATAAGGCTTTCAAATAATGTAAGAATCGATTTTGTTTTACGATTAGGCGTGCTGAAAAAAAACTTTTTAACTTCAAAACTTTTTAAAATACATTTTTCGCACTTATTCTGAATCTTAAGCAAATCTTATCATTAGGTACACAAAAATTACTTAAATTATACATTATTTGAAAGACTTATAAATAGCCTGGTGCACTGGCTATTTAGTTTTGGGCTGTCCCTGACAGTTTGTCTCTGAAACAACTATTTTGTTGACATATACGTAGGCCAAGACGTTGGCCCCAGCTCAAACGTGTTGAAAGCGTGGCGAAAGTCTTGGCGTTGAGTTGCCGTCACTCCCCGCGTGTGACCGTCAGGTGCACGAACTCACGAGCAACGCGCTGGTGTTCCTGGCGCAACTCCTGGACTACGCAGACGTCATCGACACCGTGCTGTCATCGACGCCCTCAACGCAGGGCGCAACGCTCGGACTCTACATCAGTGAGTCGGCCGCCCGGAGTCCACTTCCACGATTACTCGTCCCGCGGAAACTACGCTACTCGTAGTAGAAGTCCTTCATCCTGCTGCTTTATACTAGCGTTATTGTTGGCGTCAGCGTTGACCTTATCTGTAGGCCAACTCGGTTGGTGGCTCTAAACTCTTTTCCACGTCAAGAACGCTAGTATTGTTCTGCAGACTCCTGACAGTGCGCTGTCAATCGTTCAATGGGATTCACGGTTCGGGACCGGAGACCCCTCGCTTGCGAACCCATTAGCGGAACAATGAGACGGCCTGGGAATGTTGAAACCTCTGGCTCCTGCCTACCAACAGGGGAGGCTCTTTGACAGTAAAACACCGCTGGCGTTGAAAAAAACTATTTCAAACTGGGATTTGAATGCTAAATGAAAAGTCTCATAAACGTCCCCAACAGGGACGTTAACAGGGAAACCAGTGAGACTTTTCATTTAGCATTCAAATCCCAGTTTGAAATAGTTTTTTTCAAAACTAGTGCTAAAGTTAGGATATAGTAGACATGAGTCTAAGAAAATTAATAACCGCTGGCGTTCTTAACGTGAAATTGAGTTTAGAGAATGCCGGCCAAAATTGAGACCTTACGGACGCTTAAACGTTTGCGATCAATCTCGATGAATCATGGCGTGCTAATATGATAACACGTTAATGCTTTTGCCGAGGTTCATACGTAGAACTTGAGTTGAAGTATGAGCACTTGACTCTGCTTCACGCGCCATTTCAGGTTTCCAGTGCTGCTGCCAGTGCGACTAAACTGTAAATGCATCGAATTTCACGATTGTATTAGGTACATATTCATACGTTAACAGTTTATAATAGCACTCGGAAATGTTAAAGGATTATCAACGTAGAATTCAAGTCCCGAGATTGTGGGTATTTACAGCGTGCATAACGACTTCTTGCAAGTTTTGCTAACCACAAAGGTGGCCCGATGACACACCAAAGAGAACAGCTGAGTTGCCTGACCCCTTTAGCCTCTTAGGCTTGTCAGGCTGGCAGTGATTGAAGGTAACATGCAGCAAAACGTGGGGAAACCAGTGAGACTTTATTTAGCACTGAAATCCCCGTGTTGGCCTGGTTTAAATGGTCACATTGGGGAAACCAGTGAGACTTTATTTAGCGCTGAAATCCCCGTGTTGGCCTGGTTTAAATGGTCACATTGGGGAAACCAGTGAGACTTTATTTAGCACTGAAATCCCCGTGTTGGCCTGGTTTAAATGGTCACATTGGGGAAACCAGTGAGACTTTATTTAGCACTGAAATCCCCGTGTTGGCCTGGTTTAAATGGTCACATTGGGGAAACCAGTGAGACTTTATTTAGCACTGAAATCCCCGTGTTGGCCTGGTTTAAATGGTCATATTTGGGAAACCAGTGAGACTTTATTTAGCGCTGAAATCCCCGTGTTGGCCTGGTTTAAATGGTCACATTGGGGAAACCAGTGAGACTTTATTTAGCACTGAAATCCCCGTGTTGGCCTGGTTTAAATGGTCACATTGGGGAAACCAGTGAGACTTTATTTAGCACTGAAATCCCCGTGTTGGCCTGGTTTAAATGGTCATATTTGGGAAACCAGTGAGACTTTATTTAGCGCTGAAATCCCCGTGTTGGCCTGGTTTAAATGGTCACATTGGGGAAACCAGTGAGACTTTATTTAGCACTGAAATCCCCGTGTTGGCCTGGTTTAAATGGTCATATTTGGGAAACCAGTGAGACTTTATTTAGCGCTGAAATCCCCGTGTTGGCCTGGTTTAAATGGTCACATTGGGGAAACCAGTGAGACTGTTTTTAGCACTGAAATCCGCGTGTTGGCCTGGTTTAAATGGTCACATTGGGGAAACCAGTGAGACTTTATTTAGCACTGAAATCCGCGTGTTGGCCTGGTTTAAATGGTCACATTGGGGAAACCAGTGAGACTTTATTTAGCACTGAAATCCCCGTGTTGGCCTGGTTTAAATGGTCACATTGGGGAAACCAGTGAGACTTTATTTAGCACTGAAATCCCCGTGTTGGCCTGGTTTAAATGGTCACATTGGGGAAACCAGTGAGACTTTATTTAGCACTGAAATCCCCGTGTTGGCCTGGTTTAAATGGTCACATTGGGGAAACCAGTGAGACTTTATTTAGCACTGAAATCCCCGTGTTGGCCTGGTTTAAATGGTCATATTTGGGAAACCAGTGAGACTTTATTTAGCACTGAAATCCGCGTGTTGGCCTGGTTTAAATGGTCACATTGGGGAAACCAGTGAGACTTTATTTAGCACTGAAATCCCGGTGTTGGCCTGGTTTAAATGGTCACATTGGGGAAACCAGTGAGACTTTATTTAGCACTGAAATCCCCGTGTTGGCCTGGTTTAAATGGTCACATTGGGGAAACCAGTGAGACTTTATTTAGCACTGAAATCCCCGTGTTGGCCTGGTTTAAATGGTCATATTTGGGAAACCAGTGAGACTTTATTTAGCACTGAAATCCGCGTGTTGGCCTGGTTTAAATGGTCACATTGGGGAAACCAGTGAGACTTTATTTAGCACTGAAATCCGCGTGTTGGCCTGGTTTAAATGGTCACATTGGGGAAACCAGTGAGACTTTATTTAGCACTGAAATCCGCGTGTTGGCCTGGTTTAAATGGTCACATTGGGGAAACCAGTGAGACTTTATTTAGCACTGAAATCCCCGTGTTGGCCTGGTTTAAATGGTCACATTGGGGAAACCAGTGAGACTTTATTTAGCACTGAAATCCGCGTGTTGGCCTGGTTTAAATGGTCATATTTGGGAAACCAGTGAGACTTTATTTAGCACTGAAATCCCGGTGTTGGCCTGGTTTAAATGGTCACATTGGGGAAACCAGTGAGACTTTATTTAGCACTGAAATCCGCGTGTTGGCCTGGTTTAAATGGTCATATTTGGGAAACCAGTGAGACTTTATTTAGCACTGAAATCCCCGTGTTGGCCTGGTTTAAATGGTCACATTGGGGAAACCAGTGAGACTTTATTTAGCACTGAAATCCCCGTGTTGGCCTGGTTTAAATGGTCACATTGGGGAAACCAGTGAGACTTTATTTAGCACTGAAATCCGCGTGTTGGCCTGGTTTAAATGGTCATATTTGGGAAACCAGTGAGACTTTATTTAGCACTGAAATCCCGGTGTTGGCCTGGTTTAAATGGTCACATTGGGGAAACCAGTGAGACTTTATTTAGCACTGAAATCCGCGTGTTGGCCTGGTTTAAATGGTCATATTTGGGAAACCAGTGAGACTTTATTTAGCACTGAAATCCCCGTGTTGGCCTGGTTTAAATGGTCACATTGGGGAAACCAGTGAGACTTTATTTAGCACTGAAATCCGCGTGTTGGCCTGGTTTAAATGGTCATATTTGGGAAACCAGTGAGACTTTATTTAGCACTGAAATCCCCGTGTTGGCCTGGTTTAAATGGTCACATTGGGGAAACCAGTGAGACTTTATTTAGCACTGAAATCCGCGTGTTGGCCTGGTTTAAATGGTCATATTTGGGAAACCAGTGAGACTTTATTTAGCACTGAAATCCCGGTGTTGGCCTGGTTTAAATGGTCACATTGGGGAAACCAGTGAGACTTTATTTAGCACTGAAATCCGCGTGTTGGCCTGGTTTAAATGGTCATATTTGGGAAACCAGTGAGACTTTATTTAGCACTGAAATCCCCGTGTTGGCCTGGTTTAAATGGTCACATTGGGGAAACCAGTGAGACTTTATTTAGCACTGAAATCCGCGTGTTGGCCTGGTTTAAATGGTCACATTGGGGAAACCAGTGAGACTGTTTTTAGCACTGAAATCCGCGTGTTGGCCTGGTTTGATTGGTCACTCGTTGCCCTTTCAGAGCGCGTGCTTTCGCAGCTGAGTCTGACGTTGCTCTCGAAGAGCGAGTCGTACGGCGACGTGCATCTCCGCGCGATCTTCCGACTCAACAACGCCAACTACGTGCTGAAGTCGCTGCAACGTTCGGGGCTCATGGACGCCTTGAAGGTCGCCGAGGCGCAGGCGGAGAGCCAGTACCTGGCCGTGATATTGGAGCACAAGAAGGCATACTCCAACAGGTATGCGTTTCGGGGGGTTTCGGGGGCTTTCGAGGGGATTTTGAGGGATTTCAGGAGATTTCAGGGGATTTTGAGGAATTTCAGGGGATTTTGGGGGATTTCAGGGGATTTTGAGGGATTTTGAGGTATTTCAGGGGATTTTGGGGGATTTCAGGGGATTTTTAGGGATTTTGAGGGATTTCAGGGGATTTTGGGGGATTTCAGGGGATTTTTCGGAGTTTCAGGGGATATTTGAGGATTTCAGGGGATTTTGGAGGGTTTCAGGGGATTTTGTGGGATTTTGTGGGATTTTGGGGGATTTCAGAGAGATTCCAGGGCCACTAGGATCACGTCACGACAGGTGGAGATTGAAAGAGACCTACCCTTTACTTTTGGCGCTACCTTAGTCCAGCCCAGCGATTTTGTAACTTTTTGTCGTGCCGTTTTCAGTTCTGATGGATAAAATCTCTTTTGTTGTCCATGTTACTTTTTTAACTTTGTAACCGAGAACGGCAAAGTCAGAGTTACGAAATCGCAGTGCTGGTATTACGTACTGAGCCTTTTTTAGTCCCATGTTATTCTGCCACAAGGCAGTGCTAGCGAGGACTAGCGAGGTTTAGCGATTTGTGCAAGGTTTCTGTGTAATGGAAATAACTCAAAATGGGGCTGAACTTTAAAGGGAAACCAGCTGCTTGCACTCAAACAGATCAATGAAACCATGCATAAAACCTGTGTCAAATGATTCAAATTTGGCGGTTAAAATAAAAAATCTGGCCAATTCCTATCCTCCTTGTACTTACCTGGAGGCAGGTATCACTATGGCAGTGTTTATATTTTCTTCTGTCAGGTTTATGTTTAATTATCTTCTCATGTCAACTCATTTGATTAGTTTTTGAGTAATCTTTCAATCATTTTGGGCGACATCAACATAATGGTGTGCTTTTCTAAATGTTTTTTACGCTTTGAGCCAAGGGGGCACAGTGAAATGTACAAGAACTGACCCGGGGACAATTCGCATACATTTCACTGTACCCCTTTAGTCTGGGTATAACTTCAAATTACCAACGCGTCAAAAACCATTTAGAAAAGCACAATTTTGTGTTGATGTCGCCCAAAAGGATTGAAACAATATATTAAATTTGTACTGGTGGGCCTTGCCCGTTACAAATAAATACTCAATAATAATATTAATAAAAAGAAATTACTTAAATCCTATTAAATTAGTTGACTTGAGAAGATCATTTGTTTAGTTCCATACGCATAATATAATGTCAATAAGGCTCTGTGAATATTCACACATATTCCAAAACGTATTTCAACAAAAAGTATCTAGATCAATGCATCAAAATGGTCGGGACTGCTGTCATCACATCTGTCAAATATTCCTGCCATGTTTTGGGAAGAGCTAGATCAAATAGACTGTGAGTTGTGTGAATCCAGCAGCCGTGCTTTGTAGTTTGGAGTCAAGCTCAGCTGTTTGTTCAGTGCAACCCTGAACTGTCAAACCAGATGGCAAGTCTTGCTGTTCTCCCAACATTTCCTAACCTTGCCATCGCCTGTGCATACCTACCTACCTACCTCGGATTATTTCAATATGGCACAAGAGCCGTGTAAGTTATTCGACAGCATTGAACTGGACTGTGACCCAAGTTAAAGCGGTTCTATTGTTTGGTCTTCATATCCATGGTAAAGTATATTTTGGAAAATAATTTGTAGGTAGGTATGTGCAAAATAGTGTAGGTACCTACAACTTGATTATCATGGAAAAGAGTAAGAAATTCACCAAAAACTGCAGCCTCAAATTAAAATGTCTTTCTTTAAATGCCGTTATCTCAAAGTTTTGTTCGATGACATCAGTTTTTCTTTAGTCGAGAACGTTCAGAAGAGAATTATCTTCAAAGTAGGTACCTGTATCAAGTACTTTTGTTTAAATGACAATTGTACATTATAAGCTTTTCTAGTTTAAGTGTAGATTTTCATCTGATTTCCCATACCGCCCATGGCTAAATAACGAGTTTTCAAACCCTAATATCTCCGTTATCAGTCCAGTGACCCCCCAATATTAGTACCATTGGATGACACAAAACTAGCTAGGTACATATTATGACAAATATAGAGGGTTTCGAAAAGCAACACCAGGCCAAGCCAATAACAATGCCAATAACTAAGTGGGTGACCGCTGCTTGGGGTTAAGCAACACCGGGCCAAGCCACTAACCGAGTGGGTGACCGCTGCTTGGGGTTAAGCAACACCGGGCCAAGCCACTAACCGAGTGGGTGACCGCTGCTTGGGGTTAAGCAACACCGGGCCAAGCCACTAACCGAGTGGGTGACCGCTGCTTGGGGTTAAGCAACACCGGGCCAAGCCACTAACCGAGTGGGTGACCGCTGCTTGGGGTTAAGCAACACCGGGCCAAGCCACTAACCGAGTGGGTGACCGTTGCTTGAAGTTAAGCAACACCGGGCCAAGCCACTAACCGAGTGGGTGACCGTTGCTTGAAGTTAAGCAACACCGGGCCAAGCCACTAACCGAGTGGGTGACCGCTGCTTGGGGTTAAGCAACACCAGGCCAAGCCACTAACCGAGTGGGTGACCGCTGCTTGGGGTTAAGCAACACCAGGCCAAGCCACTAACCGAGTGGGTGACCGCTGCTTGGGGTTAAGCAACACCGGGCCAAGCCACTAACTGAGTGGGTGACCGCTGCTTGGGGTTAAGCAACACCGGGCCAAGCCACTAACCGAGTGGGTGACCGCTGCTTGAAGTTAAGCAACACCGGGCCAAGCCACTGACCGAGTGGGTGACCGCTGCTTGGGGTTAAGCATCACCAGGCCAAGCCACTAACCGAGTGGGTGACCGCTGCTTGGGGTTAAGCAACACCAGGCCAAGCCACTAACCGAGTGGGTGACCGCTGCTTGGGGTTAAGCAACACCAGGCCAAGTCACTAACTGAGTGGGTGACCGCTGGTTGCAGCTGGAGCCGAGTGCTAAGTCACGTGTGCGCGGTGGAAGACCCGGCGCTGACGGCGGCGCTGGCCTCGGGGAAGCTGCGCGACAAGGAGCGCGCCGTCATCAAGGAGAGATTCGCGGTGAGTCGTTTTGCTGCCTCCCTTCCGACTCCTGGCCACTGCCCACAGAGCCTTTTGTCCAAATCAAGCAAGACATGGCTTGTGAGTGTTGAAACTGCCCACAGAGCCTTTTGTCCGAATCAAGCAAGACATGGCTTGTGAGTGTTGAAACTGCCCACAGAGCCTTTTGTCCGAATCAAGCAAGACATGGCTTGTAAGTGTTGAAACTGCCCACAGAGTCTTTTGTCCGACTTACGACATGGCTTGTGAGTGTTGAAACTGTCCACAGAGCCTTTTGTCCGACTCAAGACATGGCTTGTGAGTGTTGAAACTGCCCACAGAGCCTTTTGTCCGACTCAAGACATGGCTTGTGAGTGTTGAAACTGCCCACAGAGCCTTTTGTCCGACTCAAGACATGGCTTGTGAGTGTTGAAACTGCCCACAGAGCCTTTTGTCCGACTCAAGACATGGCTTGTGAGTATTGAAACTGCCCACAGAGCCTTTTGTCCGACTCAAGACATGGCTTGTGAGTGTTGAAACTGCCCAGAGAGCCTTTTGTCCGACTCAAGACATGGCTTGTGAGTGTTGAAACTGCCCACAGAGCCTTTTGTCCGACTCAAGACATGGCTTGTGAGTGTTGAAACTGCCCAGAGAGCCTTTTGTCCGACTCAAGACATGGCTTGTGAGTGTTGAAACTGCCCACAGAGCCTTTTGTCCGACTCAAGGCGTGGCTTGTGAGTGTTGAAACTGCCCAGAGAGCCTTTTGTCCGACTCAAGACATGGCTTGTGAGTGTTGAAACTGCCCACAGAGCCTTTTGTCCGACTCAAGGCGTGGCTTGTGAGTGTTGAAACTGCCCAGAGAGCCTTTTGTCCGACTCAAGACATGGCTTGTGAGTGTTGAAACTGCCCAGAGAGCCTTTTGTCCGACTCAAGACATGGCTTGTGAGTGTTGAAACTGCCCACAGAGCCTTTTGTCCGACTCAAGGCGTGGCTTGTGAGTGTTGAAACTGTCCACAGAGCCTTTTGTCCGACTCAAGACATGGCTTGTGAGTGTTGAAACTGCCCACAGAGCCTTTTGTCCGACTCAAGACATGGCTTGTAAGTGTTGAAACTGCCCACAGAGTCTTTTGTCCGACTTACGACATGGCTTGTGAGTGTTGAAACTGTCCACAGAGCCTTTTGTCCGACTCAAGACATGGCTTGTGAGTGTTGAAACTGCCCACAGAGCCTTTTGTCCGACTCAAGACATGGCTTGTGAGTGTTGAAACTGCCCACAGAGCCTTTTGTCCGACTCAAGACATGGCTTGTGAGTGTTGAAACTGCCCACAGAGCCTTTTGTCCGACTCAAGACATGGCTTGTGAGTGTTGAAACTGCCCACAGAGCCTTTTGTCCGACTCAAGACATGGCTTGTGAGTGTTGAAACTGCCCACAGAGCCTTTTGTCCGACTCAAGACATGGCTTGTGAGTGTTGAAACTGCCCACAGAGCCTTTTGTCCGACTCAAGACATGGCTTGTGAGTGTTGAAACTGCCCACAGAGCCTTTTGTCCGACTCAAGACATGGCTTGTGAGTGTTGAAACTGCCCAGAGAGCCTTTTGTCCGACTCAAGACATGGCTTGTGAGTGTTGAAACTGCCCACAGAGCCTTTTGTCCGACTCAAGACATGGCTTGTGAGTGTTGAAACTGCCCACAGAGCCTTTTGTCCGACTCAAGACATGGCTTGTGAGTGTTGAAACTGCCCACAGAGCCTTTTGTCCGACTCAAGACATGGCTTGTGAGTGTTGAAACTGCCCACAGAGCCTTTTGTCCGACTCAAGACATGGCTTGTGAGTGTTGAAACTGCCCACAGAGCCTTTTGTCCGACTCAAGACATGGCTTGTGAGTGTTGAAACTGCCCACAGAGCCTTTTGTCCGACTCAAGACATGGCTTGTGAGTGTTGAAACTGCCCAGAGAGCCTTTTGTCCGACTCAAGACATGGCTTGTGAGTGTTGAAACTGCCCACAGAGCCTTTTGTCCGACCCAAGACATGGCTTGTGAGTGTTGAAACTGCCCACAGAGCCTTTTGTCCGACTCAAGGCGTGGCTTGTGAGTGTTGAAACTGCCCACAGAGCCTTTTGTCCGAATCAAGCAAGACATGGCTTGTAAGTGTTGAAACTGCCCACAGAGTCTTTTGTCCGACTTACGACATGGCTTGTGAGTGTTGAAACTGTCCACAGAGCCTTTTGTCCGACTCAAGACATGGCTTGTGAGTGTTGAAACTGCCCACAGAGCCTTTTGTCCGACTCAAGACATGGCTTGTGAGTATTGAAACTGCCCACAGAGCCTTTTGTCCGACTCAAGACATGGCTTGTGAGTTTTAAAACTGCCCACAGAGCCTTTTGTCCGACTCAAGACACGGCTTATGAGTTTTCAAACTGCCCACAGAGCCTTTTGTCCGACTCAAGACATGGCTTGTGAGTGTTGAAACTGCCCACAGAGCCTTTTGTCCGACTCAAGACACGGCTTGTGAGTGTTGAAACTGCCCATAGAGCCTTTTGTCCGACTCAAGACACGGCTTGTGAGTGTTGAAACTGCCCACAGAGCCTTTTGTCCGACTCAAGACATGGCTTGTGAGTGTTGAAACTGCCCACAGAGCCTTTTGTCCGACTCAAGACATGGCTTGTGAGTGTTGAAACTGCCCACAGAGCCTTTTGTCCGACTCAAGACATGGCTTGTGAGTGTTGAAACTGCCCACAGAGCCTTTTGTCCGACTCAAGACATGGCTTGTGAGTGTTGAAACTGCCCAGAGAGCCTTTTGTCCGACTCAAGACATGGCTTGTGAGTGTTGAAACTGCCCACAGAGCCTTTTGTCCGACTCAAGACATTCCTTGTGAGTGTTGAAACTCTTGGCTCGTGTCTAGCAGCAGTGGGTCCTCGAGGAAGATGCAAATCCACTCTCCTTCTCGAAGTGAAATGGAGTTGAGTCCTTTTGAAGATATATTGATATCCAACCAATTAAATAATATACTTCTCTAGGCATCCATCTAGTCTATTTAAAGCTATGGACTGTTGTAGAGGTGTGTGAAACGTGAAAGTGTTTGCAGGGTTTCAACCCTTACTTTAGAATATTTTCTTATTAGATTGATAGATCTCGAATCAAGTAGGTATCACCCAACCAGGTACTACCGACCTAAATCAACCTCTGGTTGGAAGCAATCTAAATTCGATCTCGGTGGGTGCTGATCCGACAGACTGCTGCTAGCTCGATATCCACGCAACGAAAGGTGTGTGAAACGTGAAAGTGTTTGCAGGGTTTCAACCGCGAGCTGGACGAGTTGGTGCGCGTGCAGCGCGGCTACTGCGTCCCGGACCCGGACCTGCGCGAGTCGTTGAAACGGGACAACAAGGACTTCATCCTGCCCAAGTACAGCGCGTTCCGGGACCGGCTGGCCAACGTGCCGTTCTCCAAGAACCAGGACAAATACGTCAAGCATTCGCCGGCGGCTGTAGGAGCGCTCATCGACCGATTCTTCGATGTCGCCGCTTGAGGCCGAGGCCGGACAACAGAAGAGTTGCCTTGCGGCTTATTAGCCGGGCTGGCCTGGTTACGTAACCGGGACCCAGAGCCGTCATTTCGACGATGGGCAGTTTGTTGATTTCGTAGCACCGCTAGCAACCAGTAGTGCACGGGTGCTACGATGGTAGCATTATCTAGAAGGCATACTGCTTTTTAAACGATCATCATTGTGCAGTGAGGTCAAATCAACCAATCTCAGGGCTCGTTACTAAAGCATTTGTCAAGCGTTAGAAATCGAATTTAATTCTTTGGGACATTTATTGTATATTGAATGTTTCATTGGTGTTCTGTGAAATCGGTGGTTTGACATTGCTGCCTGAATCGGTCTGGCTTTGGAATTGCTTGCTGATATCCATTATATTTTGAAGAAAATGCATATTTGGATTCCTATCTAGATGCCTTGGACTGGCATCTGCTATTCTCTCCTAGATAAACTGGTTTTCAAAGAAATCTATTTCAAATATGACTTAGAATGCTAAATAAAAAGTCAAAAACTGTGAGACTTTGATTTAACATTCAAAACCCAGTTTGAAACAGTTTTTTTTAGAATGTTCAGGTAGGTACATGTTCAGAGATGTTGAATATTCAGAGAATAGTTCAAGGACAGTTATGGTATCTTGCAAATATTTTCATGCGGGATGTAAAGCCGAATGAAGATGGGAGTGTTTTTGACGGCAGTCTCTTAGATCAGGTTCATGCTGCCGATATAACGCATGGCTCGGTTTCTTGGAGTCATGTTGTTTTGACGGAATAAAATTGCTAAGGCCGACTTATTTGTCAAAAATGCTCCGCATGAATGCAGTTTTAGTTCAAATAGCCCTGTGTTCACTAATTGCCAAGTGGAGACAAAGCAAATCTAATTTCAAGTTCAATGTGAAATGCAGTGTCCAAAACAAGCGAGTTCTTCTCGGAAGTCTGATCATATCTGAATTTATTTTGCGTTTGAGATTATCATCTCTTCTACGTTTGGTGCTTTGTTGAAGATGTGTACCTTTTTCCCTGCAGTGAAAAGGGTTCAGCGTAGATGAAGTAATGGGGTTTGCGAGCTCACCGATTGTGAGGAAGGTGTACTTCTTGGTTGCTACTGAAATAACTCGACAGCAGAAATTCAAACATATTTAGATGAACTAACCAAATCAGTTGGAGTTTCAACACAGGCTCTGACTGCCCCTTTGATACCTAAGCTTGTAAACTAGGGCTTCGCGAACGCAATTTGTGTTGCGTTGAAGATGAGCGTAGGTAGCGGTTTGTGTATAGCGGATTAAAAGGTGCAGGCAGCAGTCACAAGAAAACCATGGAGCACCAAACCTGACCATTGCCTTCTCGAAAATTCTAATCACTTGAAAATGTATGCGGATTCTGACGTTCCTTTGTTTCTCTTCGAGGTCAACAAAGCTGGTAACCAAGGAAACGAAGGAAACCGGACTCGTATTGAATCAGCCGTCAAATCACGAAAAAAACACCACAAAAATGATAATAAAAACCAATTGGAAAAACCTACCGAAATAAGATTTGCAGGCATGATAAATATGTATAAGGTCAACATGTTTAGAAGTTTTGGTGAAGTTATGTTCAGAACTTTGAAATTTACAGGGGTTCGAAATTCGGAAAAAATCGAAAAATTTCGTAAAAATTGATTTATAAAAAATTTACTGAACCGATCTTTTTCAAAAACGCAGGGGGTCTAAGTTGAGAACAGAGGTAGATACTCAGAAATTTTCATCCGTGTCGGTTCAGGCGTTTGGTCTGTAGAGCGCGCACAAACACACAAAAAAAAAAAAAAAAAAAAACATACACATGTGACTTTTTTTGGGGTAAGTGAAATTGAAGATTTCGCTCCGCTCGCTTCGCTCGCTACGCTCATCAATAATGAATGGCAATTGTAAGTTTTGTTATTGTAGTTTTAATTTTAGTTTAAAAATTAAATGAAATGATAACGTGATTGGTATGAATTTATTTCTATTTCTTGTTAGGTAGGTACTCTCATGTCTTTGAATTGAAAACGTCTCCTTGTCAACTAATTTGGTAGATGCTTGAAGTAGGTCTGGTAAGCAATAGCTCTGTTTGGTTGTCCACAAAATCTAGATGATAACAAGATTTCTTGCGTTTGTTTGTCCAGGCTAGATTTCGTTTACTGCATGATTGCCTATGATGACGTCACAACGAAAACCGAAATCTTGTTAATAACAACATTGCATCTTGTTATGTACTGGACAACCAAACATAACTAATGGCAGCAATAATTATGTTATGCAACTGGGACTTTGGAACTTCTAGGAAAGTAGAGATTTGAAAGGATGTGAAATGCATATTATAATTTATAATCATGATTCATTTTTATATTTCTCTTTTGCATGTATGTACATGTACTGATAATAATAACGTAGTTTCATTTCTGTACAGTTGCAAATATTTATGGCTGATATCGATTCTGGCTGGTAAATTCCCTATCACAGTCTGTCGAATGCTTTTTACATCCAAGTGAAGAATCAGAAATGCCGGACCCCTCACGATGTAGATGTACCTAGTGAGCTAGACAACAGAAAGTTGTCTTCAAGTTATCATCTAATTGTCTCAACCAATTGTATCATTTATATCGATGTTGCCCTCAGATACTGATTGTTGTGTTGAGATAGGTACCTATACTAATTCCAAGCTACTCAGTGAAGCTCTGGCCACAGCCAACTGGAATATATGCTTTCCTTTGCCAACTCAAACTTTGGCAAAGCGCAGTTGCTTCACAGTTGGCTCCCGTGGAATTGAGTTGTACACTTGCGAGTTGCTTGTATAAAGACAATAAAAGGAAACCACATTTTATTAAAGTGAAATAAAACATTTTTATTACTACAATGAAATAAAACATAAAATTCATATTTTACAATTTTCCTCCGCATGTTTTTAACTTATTTAGTATTCAAGTGGATCTCTCTAGCAGATAGAGTTTTCCCTCACACTTATGCCAATGCAAAAAGAGACGTCTCCACCGGGGGTCGAACCAAGGACCCCACGCACCGAAACCCCGAGTCCATCCACGGAGCCACGGCGCACTTGGAAATACCAGGTACGAAATACCCATACCTCGAACCTTCACGTGGACTTTGTCACTGGCAACTCAAGTAGGACATTTACCCATCAGACTTCAAAGCGAGCTACGTAGCAAGTACGTAGCGAGCTGGCCTCGTAATGCGGAGGTCCTGGGATCAAATCCGGCCGCATCCACTATGTAGTTTTGCTTTTTTGTCATTGTAAAGTCTTAGTAAAAATGACAAAAACATCTCCTCGAATGGCTCTCGTGTCTGGGTCGTCCTCATGGCACCGAAGCCCCCGTTAAGGGGCACGGTGAAGTCAGGCTGCGTCCGTCACCACCCATGCCGAGGCACCCCCGTAGGGCCTCGATGGAGTTAGGGTGAACGAGACAGCAAGCACTGAGGGACGGGACTCTCATGAGTCTGTCAAAAATCTTCGCCTGTGCCGGGAATCGAACCCCAGGCACCTCGGTCGCGCTACCAATTCGCTTCCGAGATGCACACTTTCCTCAGAGCCATCCGAGCAGATGAATATCAAAAAAAAAATCTTCCTTATAAATTACAGAGTTAATCGCTTTGCTAATAGAGTGTGCTACGAGCAGAGAAGGTTCATCGCATGGCCGATAGAGTGCGCTAAGGGCAGTGCCGGGACACGGAGGCGAGAGTCAAACCGAATCCTGGTTCCACTTGGCCGTGTGTGGTGGGTGGTGGAGGTGCCGAATCGATGGAGGTGCCGACCTCGAAGTGTTCTTCGGTCACGTCTTGCTACGCTGGAGGCGGCGAAGGTGTCCGTCGTACTCGACTGCTGGAGTCTCGGTTCTCTCAACACTAATAGCTATTACCTGAACACGAGGAGCCATTGAGATTTGCACATTTTGGCTACAAGATGCCTTCTACTTTTCACCATGCAAAATGTGTACATAGGGGTAGAATTTCTCTAGGAGTCCAATCTAGTCTAGCAGCTAAACTATTGTTGTGTTGTTGTAGTAGTAGTCGAGTCAAATCTGAGAAGCCCATCGTGTTCAGGGTGGTCAACTACCCCTTTTGCCAAAGCATGGGCGAACCTGAATGAATCATGAAATACCCAAAGGGGTTACACTACCGATTTGTTCGATTTGAAGATTGGAAATTCGAGCAACTCTTTTCGACGCGCAAGGGATGTTTTTAGGCGTAGAATTTCATGGGGAGTCCAATAAACATAGCTATTTTCATCTCATTCCAAAATTGTGCGAGTTATTCGCGATTTAAAATTAGAACTCGGTCTAGCGGCAAAAGTATTAGAGTTGCGTCAAATCCGAGTAGTCCATCGTGTTCAGGGTGGTCGACTACCCCTTAGGCCAAAGTGTCAGCGAATCTTCACAAATCGAGAAAAACCGTGATGTATACATCACGGTTTTTTTCGATATTTCAAGGTCAAATTTCTCAACTGTTTGGTTTCACCCCACGAGGGGTGTTTCTAGGGGTAGAATTTCACGGGGAGTCCAATGCACCCATCCGTTTCATTCTAAAGCCAACACTTTGGGAGATATTCACGATTTAAAGTTTAAAAAGTTGGAATTTCGACCAACTAATTTTGGTCAACTAGGGACGAAATTAGGGGTAGAATTTCAGGGGGAGTCCAATGAAGACATCGGTTTTCTTCTCAACGGAAAACTGTGAAAGTTATTCACGATTTTAAGTTAAAAACCGATGTACCGTCTAAAGTATCTAAGTTGTGCAAAATCTGATTTGCCCATTGGATTGAGGGTTGTCAACTACCCCCTAGAGAAAAGTTTGGTCCGTTTTTGAGATGGTCAGGTCAAAATTTTCTTCTAAGTCTTTTTGCAAAAAAAAAAAACTTAAATAGGGGTAGAAATTCCTGCAAGGTCCAAAAAACACCCCTGTTTCATTGTCAAGTTAATACTAAGAGAGTTACAAGCACCCCTAAGTACCCCTTGGCAACGCACAGCATGTAGGCAACCCATGCTACGTAGCTGCACTGCGGGACAGTCTATCTCACAGGGATGAGGCCTATAGATTCACGAAGTGGGGTTACCATTACCCCAGGGGTAGTTTCGCAGCATTTAATCTGACTGGTTAACAAACATTTATTCCAGAATTTAGCTCCCTTTTTTCGAACCCCGCTTCGTGAATCTTGGACCCTGTCACCTTTTCAAAGTTTTACTCTACGATTTTAAGTTTCAAGATTCTTTAGTTCAATCATAGTACAGTTCAACATATAAGTGCAGACACATCACAGGTACGAGCGCTTCCTTGGAACGAACACCATTCGGGTCCTCAGCCAATCACAGCGTCGACATCACGACGTACGTCGCGGCAACGTAATGACCCGCAGTTTCCCGTCGGCCGAAGCACCGAAGTAGAACCGCGGAACCGCATCGGGAGGCAGTTTGATGATCCATTAGATCACTTTGATGTCACCAGTGGATTGGCAACTTGTCAAACAATTTACGAATCAATTAACAAACTTACCACGTAGAATTTACCTGCATTCGTGGGGGAAACATTGGCTCATGTTCATTTGCTTCTCAACGCAAACCAGTTCACTCTTGAATCTACATTAGTTTTATGATAATTTTACTTACTTTAAAAATTTATTTATTTACTATTTAACATAGGTACATAATAATAATAATAGTCTAGTCCATAACGTTAATTCGTATATTGACGGTGGTATTTCTGCTCGACCGACCTCGCTGACGGATTCCCAGTCGAAGCACAGGGAGTTGCCAATCCACTAGCGACCCGAGCACCGATAGAAGTCCATCCACGATGCAGGATCCGGGACCAAGATCCCGAACCTGATTTCGATAGCACGTGGGAACCAGGCAAGAAGTCCATCCACGATGCAGGGTCCGGGACCAAGATCCCGAACCTGATTTCGATAGCACGTGGGAACCAGGCAAGAAGTCATCCACGATGCAGGGTCCGGGACCAAGATCCCGAACCTGATTTCGATAGCACGTGGGAACCAGGCAAGAAGTCATCCACGATGCAGGGTCCGGGACCAAGATCCCGAACCTGATTTCGATAGCACGTGGGAACCAGGCAAGAAGTCATCCACGATGCAGGGTCCGGGACCAAGATCCCGAACCTGATTTCGATAGCACGTGGGAACCAGGCAAGAAGTCCATCCACGATGCAGGGTCCGGGACCAAGATCCCGAACCTGATTTCGATAGCACGTGGGAACCAGGCAAGAAGTCATCCACGATGCAGGGTCCGGGACCAAGATCCCGAACCTGATTTCGATAGCACGTGGGAACCAGGCAAGAAGTCATCCACGATGCAGGGTCCGGGACCAAGATCCCGAACCTGATTTCGATAGCACGTGGGAACCAGGCAAGAAGTCATCCACGATGCAGGGTCCGGGACCAAGATCCCGAACCTGATTTCGATAGCACGTGGGAACCAGGCAAGAAGTCCATCCACGATGCAGGGTCCGGGACCAAGATCCCGAACCTGATTTCGATAGCACGTGGGAACCAGGCAAGAAGTCATCCACGATGCAGGGTCCGGGACCAAGATCCCGAACCTGATTTCGATAGCACGTGGGAACCAGGCAAGAAGTCATCCACGATGCAGGGTCCGGGACCAAGATCCCGAACCTGATTTCGATAGCACGTGGGAACCAGGCAAGAAGTCATCCACGATGCAGGGTCCGGGACCAAGATCCCGAACCTGATTTCGATAGCACGTGGGAACCAGGCAAGAAGTCCATCCACGATGCAGGGTCCGGGACCAAGATCCCGAACCTGATTTCGATAGCACGTGGGAACCAGGCAAGAAGTCATCCACGATGCAGGGTCCGGGACCAAGATCCCGAACCTGATTTCGATAGCACGTGGGAACCAGGCAAGAAGTCCATCCACGATGCAGGGTCCGGGACCAAGATCCCGAACCTGATTTCGATAGCACGTGGGAAGCAGGCAAGAAGTCATCCACGATGCAGGGTCCGGGACCAAGATCCCGAACCTGATTTCGATAGCACGTGGGAACCAGGCAAGAAGTCATCCACGATGCAGGGTCCGGGACCAAGATCCCGAACCTGATTTCGATAGCACGTGGGAACCAGGCAAGAAGTCCATCCACGATGCAGGGTCCGGGACCAAGATCCCGAACCTGATTTCGATAGCACGTGGGAACCAGGCAAGAAGTCATCCACGATGCAGGGTCCGGGACCAAGATCCCGAACCTGATTTCGATAGCACGTGGGAACCAGGCAAGAAGTCACCCACGATGCAGGGTCCGGGACCAAGATCCCGAACCTGATTTCGATAGCACGTGGGAACCAGGCAAGAAGTCATCCACGATGCAGGGTCCGGGACCAAGATCCCGAACCTGATTTCGATAGCACGTGGGAACCAGGCAAGAAGTCACCCACGATGCAGGGTCCGGGACCAAGATCCCGAACCTGATTTCGATAGCACGTGGGAACCAGGCAAGAAGTCATCCACGATGCAGGGTCCGGGACCAAGATCCCGAACCTGATTTCGATAGCACGTGGGAAGCAGGCAAGAAGTCATCCACGATGCAGGGTCCGGGACCAAGATCCCCAACCTGATTTCGATAGCACGTGGGAAGCAGGCAAGAAGTCGATTAGAATCGCAGCCCCGGCCACCGAACCTCTCTCGTTTTGCTCACACAGCTCAGTTTTAAACTCGGCTTCGACGTCGAATGACTTCAACGCGGCAAACGTTTGCAGCTCGTCGAGCTTCTCGTGTTTCGGTCTTCGGACGGAACGGAAGACGGGAAACGGAGTGCGTTGGCGATTCCGACGTTTAGTCCATCGTCTTGGCGACTGGGCTCTGTCCGGCGCGACGGCGTTTGTTGGAACGACCTGGGACGGAAATCACACGGAAATCACACATAAAGGAAACAGTTTTATATGAAAGGAAATCATAAAACTCCAGTAAAACATTTTTAAACAGTAAGTTAAGCAAACCCCTTCAAGTAGAGTGCTGTAATTGTCAAGTACTTTCTTAACTTGTTGATGTATAGCCTGATTTCTGTTCAGATAATCAAGTTCTACCGACAGGAAAACTGGTGTAACTTTACGTAACTTTACGAATTTCTACAAAATATTTCTTTACAGACAAACTATATCAGTGACAGCTAATGCACTGGGCAATTCATAAAGCTTTCGAATAAAGTATGACATGAGTAATTGTTGTTTATGATACAATTTGCTGAAATGATCCATTTATCTCAGATTTATGAATTCGGACATAAACCTGGATTGCGACTTCGTAACTCTGATTTTGCCGTTCGCGGTTGCAAAGTAAAATTAACACGGACAACAACAGGGATTTTACCCATTATTTAACCGATTTAACCGATAATGGCATGACGTGAAAGTTACGAGATCGCAAGGCAGTTTCGCTTGAAGCGACCATCAACAGTAAGCTCCCACTCACCGAAGACACCGAGCAGCACAGACAGGGAGATGCGACCGTGTGCGGCTCCGATGAGCTCGATGCCGAGATGAAAGACTCGAAGACGGACTCGAGGCGGAAGTAGAAGACTCGGAAGATCTGTGACTTGGCGAACGCCAGGACGACGATGCCGGCAAGCTTGGTCAGCGTGATGCCTGACAGGACCTGGCATTGGGGAACACACAGCGTGATGCCTGACAGGACCTGGCATTGGGGAACACACAGCGTGATGCCTGACAGGACCTGGCATTGGGGAACACACAGCGTGATGCCTGACAGGACCTGGCATTGGGGAACACACAGCGTGATGCCTGACAGGACCTGGCATTGGGGAACACACAGCGTGATGCCTGACAGGACCTGGCATTGGGGAACACACAGCGTGATGCCTGACAGGACCTGGCATTGGGGAACACACAGCGTGATGCCTGACAGGACCTGGCATTGGGGAACACACAGCATGATGCCTGACAGGACCTGGCATTGGGGAACACACAGCATGATGCCTGACAGGACCTGGCGTTGGGGAACACACAGCGTGATGCCTGACAGGACCTGGCATTGGGGAACACACAGCATGATGCCTGACAGGACCTGGCATTGGGGAACACACAGCGTGATGCCTGACAGGACCTGGCATTGGGGAACACACGTTGTGTTAGAAATACACAAACACCCAACAAATGTCCATGCAATCCTCTCACTTATGACACCCTTTAAATCCTAAGAAAGCTTCGTTCAATCGTCCGCATCGACTCAATGCAGGTTTGTGCCGGTGCCGATACAGTTCCCAGGCAGCCGAGAATGCAGCCGGTGCCGACACAGTAAAGTTACTAGTTGTACCCGGCATACTAGTTGTGATGGTGTCGGAAAATCACTTCCCTGGTCCACAGGGTTCCTAGACAGGGTGGGGGAAACCCTCGGCATCATTAGAATATCTATTCAACGTTTGGAAGGGAAGGGGATCAGGGAAAATGAGCAACCGAACCGGGATACGAACCCGGGACCTCCTGATTGCCGGCCAAGTGCTCTGAATATATTTTTTTACAGACAAACTACAATTGATAGCACAAAACAAAGTAGCCAGCTTCTAACTATACTGCCCTTACAACAAAGTTCGAGTGATTTGTAGTGTTATCAGGCTAGTTGAAAATTACGAACTGCCCAAAAGCTTTCCAAAGTTTTTGATAATTTTTAGAGAGCCTAACCGTAACAGAAAATATATTCTTACGTTATTTGAGAGCCTAATAAATTGCCTAGTGCACTAGCTATTTTGTTGTGGGCTGTCAGTGACAAGTTGCTTTCCAGATTTTACTAGCGGAATACTGTGTGTTTGTAACGCACATGTAACACATGTTGCATGTAACATGTCGCACTTGCCTCCCTTCGAAGGCGATGGAAGTTTCAAGGGGGCCGAGAACGAGACCGGTGCCGACACGATCTGGATGCATCCAGGTGTGAATCGATTGAATGGGGAATATGAGATTCCCCAAACCCACACCGTTAATTGCAGCCGAATCAAGCTGGTTTAGCAAAGGTGGTTGCCACAGCTACAACACATTTCACGTCGAGAAGCAGAGTGGATTCGCATCTTCCTCGAGGACCCACTGCTGCTAGACACGAGCCAAGAGTTTCAACACTGCCCCTAGAGTCTTTTGTCCGACTCAAGACATGGCTTGTGAGTGTAGAACTCTTAGCTAGCAGCAGTGGGTCCTCGAGGAAGACGCAAATCCACTCTCCTTCTCGAAGTGGAATGGAGTTTATGTCGAGGTCACAGACAACAGACATTTCCCGCTCACCACGACGAGATTGACGAGCGAGACGGCGTTGAGTCAGGCCCGCCAACACCACGCTGATCACGATGCCAACACGATGCCGGCCGTGACGACGTCGAAGCCATCGACAGACACGTGACGAAGGACACGGAGGACAGAGACGAGCCGAGAGATCGGAGGGTTTCACTCCTGACGGTCGGGCAATGCTCTTAGAAAAAGGGAGCGGTAATAAACATGCCATCAATTAAACGGTTAAAATATCTATTCACAATCAATATCTTAAACACAGCGGCCTGAAATCCCATGGGGCTGGGCCAGTCAGGGCACGAAACGCTCCGAGAGGCCGAGAACGAGACAGCTTGGCCCTTAAAGCTGTGTTTACAGCCGGCAATGTCAGTGACACGACGTCATCAACATTGGCTCTGCCACCAATCAGAGACTCCGTGGCAGAGTCGCGAAGATGACGTCATGCACAACCAGAGTCTCTGATTGGAGGCAGAGCCAATGTTGATGACGTCGTGTCACTGACATTGCCGGCCGTAAACCCTGCATTACACATAACAAATAAATAGATAAGTAAACAAAAGCTAACCTGTGAGGAGAGACTTCGGTGTTGTGTCCGCTCTCAGCGAGCTCGTCCATGATTCGCTGAGCCACGATCCGTGCGGCTCTTAGCGCCACGTCGTAATCGCAAGACGTCTTCAGCGTCGTGTGGTACGTCATGAAGTAGTTGTCCATCGTCGTGGCCGAGCTGTCGCCCTCCAGCTTGCGGTTCAGACCGGGCAGAGGGCGCTGTCGTAACCTACCGTAGCTCATGGCGGAAACAGATGTTAGCATCCAAAGTTGTTCGAAGGATGGCTGCAAGAAAAGTTTTGAAAAGGTAGAGAATGTGGAATTGGCAAAATGATTTTAAATGGAGCAATATAAATAATATATGACCGTCCTATGCAAGAGACACAAAAGGTATAATTTGGCAACCGCTAGCAGAAAGAAGAAACAAAAGACGCGTACTAGCCAGACTTTGTAATACAGAATAATATCAGGAAAGTGGGTCGAATGGAAAATACTGGAATAAATTGGGAAAGAGTTGATCTGACTGCATGATGACAGCTGGCAAGGCTTGGGTTGGAATTAGGGTTTGAACAAACCTGGGACAGCTGCGTAATTAGGGTTATAGTGGAGCGTTCAATACTTACCACCAGCGGTTGAAGGATCTCGGAACAAATGGCCAGGCACTGCTTTGCACGAAAAACGTGGAGACATTGGTGAAAGGACAGGGAGGGCAAAGTAAATGGGGGTGGTGGAAGTTTTGGGGGTGATTTCATGCACTCAGTTAAAAGCCGTCTGTTGTTTTGACAGCTTAAAACCGATGTGGCAGAGTTGTGTCAAAAACGTTCCCATGCAAATTGGGCATTAGGGGGAGTACCTCCTTATCCTGTATCTTTTAATCTTGTCTTGCAATCTTTGGTACAGCAATTGACCTTACTGATAGTGATAGCTATCAATGTTAAGGGATATTTGAGGGCATTTGATTATTATTTTGGTTGCTGGCTGGTCGCACAATTTGCTGGATTAAAATTCAGTCCGGGATTTCGATATGTTAGAGTTGTTAATGCGGAACGAATTGTGGAAATGCCAAACTAAATTGCACTCAGAACAATTAGCTACCAACTTCCAACACGCAATTTACTTCCTTGGAAGCCACTGGTAGTTATATTCATTACATCTTTCAAATAACAATACATAAGACAAAATATAATCTTGGTCGCATCTGGTCATCTTGGTTGATCTGTCAGAAGCTGACAAGTGACAAGGCTTGGGTTTGTCCTACTTGAACACTTAGGTTGAATTGGTTGGTCTGGAGGATCACAGATATTGTAGAATATTCAAGACTGACCTGAAGGTTTTCTGACTTAACAACAAACTGGCAAATTCTCCAAGAACAAGGCATGAATTTTATTTCCAATGGCCATGTTTATGCACATGTTTACCAACTGATAAAAATAAATAAATTGGGATTCAAATAATTCTAGGGCAGCACAAATAATGGCTTCGTGGAAGGCCTGGAGCCGAATTTCACGAAGGAAAGTCTTTCCAATGCAATAGGCTGAAGCAGAACATTCTTGCTGCCAGTCACTAACTGGGTTTTTGCCAGCCACTCTGTCATCAATCAAACCAAGTTCACAGGTACGGCAAATCCCTTTCTTCCCGCCCGCACGTCTGCAAGGAAGCAAACAGGACGACTCGTCGACACAAAACAAGATGACGCAGGTAAAATTCTATTTATTTTACAAAATGTACAAAATTCTCCGTCGCTGCCGGCAGAAAAACTGCGGCGGCCGTTCAGTCTTAAAGCTTTGCTTCCGTCGCGCTGACGCGCGATTCGTTCTCGTCGCGATCGACTAAAAGACTTGTAGAAAATTAAAAAAATAGTAGTATCAAAAAATTTGTAAAGTGTTACAAAATACATGTGTATAAAAATATGTATAAAAGCCATTGTATAAACCGTGGTAAGAAAACGTATTATTCCTAGTATAAATATCATGATAAATAATCAAGGCGCATTCGGCCGAAATCGTAGCAGCCGGTTTTGGGTCGATGCATTGCAGGCAGAGACCGGCATCAGACCGTTTGTTCACGTTACTCTCATCAAACCAAAGGCACGAGTTACCAGCTTTTACCGGCGATTGTCTTTCTAAATGCCAGGCAGCTCCCACTGAAGCTCAGTCAACAACCTAAACTCCATTTCACGTCGAGAAGAAGAGTTGATTTGCAACTTCCTCAAGGACCCACTGCTGCTAGACACGAGCCAAGAGTTTCAAAACTGCCCAAGGAACCTTATTTCATGCTCAAGACATGGCTTGTGAGTGTTGAAACTCTTGGCTCGTGTCTAGCAGCAGTGGGTCCTCGAGGAAGACGCAAATCCACTCTCCTTCTCGACGTGAAATGGAGTTTAGCCAATGGCGATGAGACATTAACAGCCAAAGTTGTAAGTTGAATGACGAGGAGAGAATTTGACGCACTTGTCACGCTTGCATTCCGTACAAAGCCGCACTTAAGCGCAAACCAGGCCAACAATTCGAGAGATAGCACGACTTTCACGGCCGCAGCTTGGCGTTACTTAGGCAACTACAGTTCCAGGGTCGATCAATACGTGGGCAAATTAACGCCATGAGAAAAGCACTGCGTCTACTTTGTTCACAGACATGACCGACCCTGGAACTGAAGACGTCGTCCATTGTAAAACAGCTGAACGAAAGCACGAGCTCCGATTGCCAGCGATGTCGATGAATTGCGTCAACCACTTTCCCACGTCGAACTCAGAGTCTCGGTCCCAAGCCGCCGAAGCAGCCGAGAAAAGGCCCACCACAAATCGACGTTCAAACAGTGCTCGACCTCAAGGAGCCAATGAACTACAAACGTCCCGAAGCATGGACCAATCACAGCTTGGTCTCGTGCAGCATGGACCAATCACAGCTTGGTCTCGTGCAGGCCGTGGACCAATCACAGCTTGGTCTCGTGCAGGCCGTGGACCAATCACAGCTTGGTCTCGTGCAGGCCGTGGACCAATCACAGCTTGGTCTCGTGCAGGCCGTGGACCAATCACAGCTTGGTCTCGTGCAGGCCGTGGACCAATCACAGCTTGGTCTCGTGCAGGCCGTGGCGGGGGAAGCCGCGGAAGGGCCGTGTCCTGGGGGCGCGGGGAGGCGGCGGCTGGGTCGCCGAGTCTTGCTGCGTGGTTTCGTCGCCCGAGTCGACGTCGCCTGCCAACAAACGGACGTCAGACAAGCGACGAGGCACAGTTTTCCACCGTGCACCAAGCCATCGGGACAGTGAAAGCAAAAGTCCATTCATAAGTTTGCGCGTACCGTCTTAAAAGACACATAGACTAATATTCATAATGGCCGGTTTTACAATATTTTTCAACTCTGGACCTTAAGAGTCTAGCCCTCACAAACAGATGAATTCCACGGCATCCTATTGGCGGTTGCCATGACAAATAACTTGACTCCTACTTGAACTCTGGGTTAAGCTTCTAGCCCTCAGAAACAGATGAATTCCACGGCATCCTATTGGCGGTTGCCGTGACAAATAACTTGACTCCTACTTCAACTCTGGGTTAAGCGTCTAGCCCTCAGAAACAGATGAATTCCACGGCATCCTATTGGCGGTTGCCGTGACAAATAACTTGACTCCTACTTCAACTCTGGGTTAAGCTTCTAGCCCTCAGAAACAGATGAATTCCACGGCATCCTATTGGCGGTTGCCATGACAAATAACTTGACTCCTACTTCAACTCTGGGTTAAGCGTCTAGCCCTCAGAAACAGATGAATTCCACGGCATCCTATTGGCGGTTGCCGTGACAAATAACTTGACTCCTACTTCAACTCTGGGTTGATGCACTTGTAAAACCGACCCTAAGTGTAGCAAGTCTATGTATCTACCAAGCATAAAGGCCAATCTGTATTATCTTACTAGAGTTAATGCAATTTGTGTTGCGTTTAACTTTCAGATGAGCACAGCGGTTTGCATAGCGAAATGTGATGGCTCGCTCTACACACTCAAAGTAACAATATACAAGTTTAGGAAGATTTGGAAAAAATACACACTTTTAGAAAAATTTCCCAATTTTGAAAATTGCTCTTTTTCTGCTTTGAAGGGGAGGGGTATGGAGGATTTTCTTGAAAAACGCAGGGGGTTTAAGGCGAGATCAAAAGTAGACACCCTGAAAATTTCATCGCAATCGACGCATGCGTTTGGCCTGTAGAGCGCGCGCAAACACACAAACACACAAGTGCTTTTTTGTTGTTACCAGTAGGTAGTGAAATTGAAGATTTCGCTTGGCTCGCTACAAGCTACACAAAAAGTTTGGTACTCTACATGGTTTTTCCGGTAGTATCAGGATAGATGCTTGACCAGTAAGCGATGGATGGAAGGAAGACGAGCTGGAAAAATGTGCGCACCCGAACCGGGATACGAACCCGGGTCCCGGGTTTGATGCGCACATTTTTCCAGCTTCGTCGTCCTCCCAAAGTTTGGTATACATTAGCCAAACAAAGAGTGTTTCAGTGACAATCCATACCCTTCCCCTTCCCTTTCCCTTTCCCCTTCATAGCCTTCCCCTTCAAAGCAGAGAAAAGAGCAATATTCGAAATTGGCAAAATTGGGCCAAGTACAAAAGGTATGGAGGATTTTCTTGGCAAACGCAGGGGGTCTAAGTCGAGTCCAAAAGAAGACACCACGTCTTTATAAACTTATTTAAATTACAAAAGCTTGCAATTGGCTAATCACTTTATTATTATGTACACAAATAAGCCTCCCAAAAATAGCTCAGCCGGTTAGAGCACCAGCCGCGAAAGTCGGGGACCCGGGTTCAAATCCCGGAATGGGCAACATTTTTGGGAGGCCAATTTGTGTACATGTAATAACAATAAAACTAAGCCAGCGGACGTTCGTACCGTCGCTGGAGTTGTTGTCCTGGTTGAATCTCGGCGCGGTGCGCACGCGCTGAGGCTTGCGCGCGCGGCGCAGGTACTTGAACTCGCGCGGCAACGTGTACGACCGCGGCAGCGACGCCACGGACTCCACGTCCGACGCGGCCGCGCGGTACGACTTGTACGCCGCGTCGGCGCAGTCACCGCCGGCCGAGTCGGTGAACGGCGAGTCTCGCTCCGAGCTGCTGCAACGAGCGACGAGGTCAAACGCTTGGCGTACGAGCGACGAGGTCAAACGCTTGGCGTACGAGCGACGAGGTCAAACGCTTGGCGTACGAGCGACGAGGTCAAACGCTTGGCGTACGAGCGACGAGGTCAAACGCTTGGCGTACGAGCGACGAGGTCAAACGCTTGGCGTACGAGCGACGAGGTCAAACGCTTGGCGTACGAGCGACGAGGTCAAACGCTTGGCGTACGAGCGACGAGGTCAAACGCTTGGCGTACGAGCGACGAGGTCAAACGCTTGGCGTACGAGCGACGAGGTCAAACGCTTGGCGTACGAGCGACGAGGTCAAACGCTTGGCGTACGAGCGACGAGGTCAAACGCTTGGCGTACGAGCGACGAGGTCAAACGCTTGGCGTACGAGCGACGAGGTCAAACGCTTGGCGTACGAGCGACGAGGTCAAACGCTTGGCGTACGAGCGACGAGGTCAAACGCTTGGCGTACGAGCGACGAGGTCAAACGCTTGGCGTACGAGCGACGAGGTCAAACGCTTGGCGTACGAGCGACGAGGTCAAACGCTTGGCGTACGAGCGACGAGGTCAAACGCTTGGCGTACGAGCGACGAGGTCAAACGCTTGGCGTACGAGCGACGAGGTCAAACGCTTGGCGTACGAGCGACGAGGTCAAACGCTTGGCGTACGAGCGACGAGGTCAAACGCTTGGCGTACGAGCGACGAGGTCAAACGCTTGGCGTACGAGCGACGAGGTCAAACGCTTGGCGTACGAGCGACGAGGTCAAACGCTTGGCGTACGAGCGACGAGGTCAAACGCTTGGCGTACGAGCGACGAGGTCAAACGCTTGGCGTACGAGCGACGAGGTCAAACGCTTGGCGTACGAGCGACGAGGTCAAACGCTTGGCGTACGAGCGACGAGGTCAAACGCTTGGCGTACGAGCGACGAGGTCAAACGCTTGGCGTACGAGCGACGAGGTCAAACGCTTGGCGTACGAGCGACGAGGTCAAACGCTTGGCGTACGAGCGACGAGGTCAAACGCTTGGCGTACGAGCGACGAGGTCAAACGCTTGGCGTACGAGCGACGAGGTCAAACGCTTGGCGTACGAGCGACGAGGTCAAACGCTTGGCGTACGAGCGACGAGGTCAAACGCTTGGCGTACGAGCGACGAGGTCAAACGCTTGGCGTACGAGCGACGAGGTCAAACGCTTGGCGTACGAGCGACGAGGTCAAACGCTTGGCGTACGAGCGACGAGGTCAAACGCTTGGCGTACGAGCGACGAGGTCAAACGCTTGGCGTACGAGCGACGAGGTCAAACGCTTGGCGTACGAGCGACGAGGTCAAACGCTTGGCGTACGAGCGACGAGGTCAAACGCTTGGCGTACGAGCGACGAGGTCAAACGCTTGGCGTACGAGCGACGAGGTCAAACGCTTGGCGTACGAGCGACGAGGTCAAACGCTTGGCGTACGAGCGACGAGGTCAAACGCTTGGCGTACGAGCGACGAGGTCAAACGCTTGGCGTACGAGCGACGAGGTCAAACGCTTGGCGTACGAGCGACGAGGTCAAACGCTTGGCGTACGAGCGACGAGGTCAAACGCTTGGCGTACGAGCGACGAGGTCAAACGCTTGGCGTACGAGCGACGAGGTCAAACGCTTGGCGTACGAGCGACGAGGTCAAACGCTTGGCGTACGAGCGACGAGGTCAAACGCTTGGCGTACGAGCGACGAGGTCAAACGCTTGGCGTACGAGCGACGAGGTCAAACGCTTGGCGTACGAGCGACGAGGTCAAACGCTTGGCGTACGAGCGACGAGGTCAAACGCTTGGCGTACGAGCGACGAGGTCAAACGCTTGGCGTACGAGCGACGAGGTCAAACGCTTGGCGTACGAGCGACGAGGTCAAACGCTTGGCGTACGAGCGACGAGGTCAAACGCTTGGCGTACGAGCGACGAGGTCAAACGCTTGGCGTACGAGCGACGAGGTCAAACGCTTGGCGTACGAGCGACGAGGTCAAACGCTTGGCGTACGAGCGACGAGGTCAAACGCTTGGCGTACGAGCGACGAGGTCAAACGCTTGGCGTACGAGCGACGAGGTCAAACGCTTGGCGTACGAGCGACGAGGTCAAACGCTTGGCGTACGAGCGACGAGGTCAAACGCTTGGCGTACGAGCGACGAGGTCAAACGCTTGGCGTACGAGCGACGAGGTCAAACGCTTGGCGTACGAGCGACGAGGTCAAACGCTTGGCGTACGAGCGACGAGGTCAAACGCTTGGCGTACGAGCGACGAGGTCAAACGCTTGGCGTACGAGCGACGAGGTCAAACGCTTGGCGTACGAGCGACGAGGTCAAACGCTTGGCGTACGAGCGACGAGGTAATTGGTCGGACTCGGTGTACGTACAGTACGTGTACGTACAGTCGTGTTTGTCTAATACCTCGTTCACACTACAGACTCGTTCGAGATCAACTCTCTACGACTTGAAAGATGGCGTCGATTGGGTTTCCACAACGCAGTTATCTATTTAATCGTGATGAAATCATTCAGCAATCGTCGTGAACGCTCGGAAGAGTTCGTGATTCTATCGAAATCCGCCACCGGAAACGTTGCGACATAAACCTGGGAGCGTGTTCCGTGTGCTACGAGCTCGGTGATAAAGTGAGGTTAGATTCGTCGCGATTTCCGGCTGTGTTCGTTTCCCGAGCATGTTCCGAACTTGTCCGAATGACTAGATCACGATCAAGTAAGGAAACAAGTGTGAACACCAACTGACTTTTGAAACCCAATCAACGCCATATTTGATCGAGTTGAGGACTTGATCACGATCAACTCGTGTATAGAGTGAACGAGGTATGAGATTATACCACAACCAGGGCCCGGATCCACAAAGAAGGGATTTCGAAATGGGGCTTTTGGCGAAAAGGAGATTTCATTCGCCCTGCAAAACCACCAATTATATTCCCTCAAATTATCCGTAAATTCACAGAAGGAGATTTCGAAAGAGGCAGTTGTAGGGGAGGTAAATTGAAATTGACCAATTAGAGTTCTTCAATTTTGGAACTCATTTCGAAATAAAAAGACAGTTGACAACTCAGCTGTCACCTTAAGATGCTTAACTTTGGTGTGGTCATTTACAGCCGTGTTAGCCTAAGATTACCACAGCCTGGTGGACTTTGAAGTAGAGTATCATTGGACTCTTTTAAGATTTGTAAAGAGTAAAATGGTTAATAATTGTAATGATAGTGACAAAAACTTATCATTTGATTCTACGGTATGGTACTCAATGATATGAGATCCCCAAAAAGTGGCAAACTCCAATTAATTCCAGTGCATCCGTGGTGTATCCTATTAGGTACCTCAAAGTAATTCAGTGCGAAAACGCATGCGCGATTGGAAAACATGTTCAATTTAATACGATAACATCTATTTAGATCATAACTAAAGTTGGTTTTGTGTCTTTATTAAAGAGTATAGCAACACTTTCATGAAGAAGGTAATTGCAAAGAAGCGGCCGCAAACGTCACCCTCTGAATGTTCTCTACCGGCCCAGCGATTTTGTAACTTTAACTTCATGCCGTTATCGGTTCTAAAAGATAAAATCCCTACCGTTGTCCACGTAAATTTTTGTAACTTTTTGTAAATTTTTGTAAATTTTTGTAACTTTTTGTAAATTTTTGTAAATTTTTTGCACAGTAGCCACACCTAACCTAACCTAGCCGAGGCGGCGTCGAGACACCCACCTGTTGTCGTCGGACAGCGCGTAGGTCGGTGGCGCCGTCGGGTGCCAGCCGAAGCAAAGCGCCGGGTCCTCCAGGTAGCGCGGCGCCAACAGGATCTCGGGCGTCTCCGCTCTGAAACCGCCGCTTCTATCTATATTGCTCATTTTCGTGGAAAACAACCAAGGTGAAACCCGACCGGCCCCCCGGGGGGACGTTTGCCCCGGTCAACAATCCAGTTTGCAATCCAGCCCTGGACAACATCATTGCCTGCATGGTTCACAATGTGTCACATGACAGCGCCGTGGCACATGACAAAAACAGCTGCAAACGGGTCAGACCCCCTTAGCAAATCTAACTGGCACCAGGGTCCATTCATGTGTGTGTCATATGATATCATGTGTAGCTTTCATGTGATACAAACAGTTTACGTGTGTGTATCAAGTTCAAGTGAAACTAGAGCACACTACCGCGTCACTGGGTATGAAGATTTATGCCAATACTGTTCACTGACTTTTTGTAAAGTTCAAAGGAGAATTTTGAGACAGGTCACAAAAAAATACTTGAATTTTGATTTAAAGGTGGCAGTGATTCTAGAAGGCGTTGTTTTGTCAAGTTAATCATATTTTATTTTGTTAATTAAATGTCATTATTTATTATCTGGCTAAACCATCGTTCATTATTTGAGCCCCCAAAGTTGGGGAATTAGCTTTTAAACCGTGTTTAGTGGTGAAAGAAAGTAGTTCCAGACACAACATGCAAGTGTTTTCAGGTCACCAAATATTTCTTTATGTTATCACCACGGAACTAAAAGTTGAATTTGCATTTTTCTTCGAGACAACTCCAAATTCTCTATTAAAATTATTGAAGAAATCAGTTTTTCATAGAAAATGAATACGCCAGTCAAAATCGGCCTTAAACGACCGATTAGAGGGATTTTAACCGACGTTGGTGAAATAGCCCCTCATTAATTAAATGTTACCAAAACATAACTGCTGCTTATCAGAAAAGCCTTACCTCTACTGAGTCACAGCTGTAACCTAAATAACATCATCTTGGCAAACAATCTATTGTAAAATTACCAAACATTCTAACTGAAATTACAAATCTTGTAAACATGCCCAATTAATCCTGACTTACAAATCGATCTACAACCTGCGTTCCCTTGCCCCGAAGATTCTTCCCCACTCCGATTGTCCAGGAAAATCCTGCGATATTAATGTCAAGGAGAAGTGAAAAATCATTCATAAACCCTAAAGGCAATATTCCACTTGAATTGCAACCTGTCGATCCACGGCCCTCTAAATGGTTTTGTTCCATTAGCGGTGATAGTAAATGTGCGGTAAGAAGGCCTAGGATCAGCAGGTTGCAACCCAAGTGGAATAATATGGCCTCTAGACGAAGCTTGAAGAGCGTAAAACCAGACAGTTCCCAAACTGCGCGAGTCGAGGGAACGCACCTCTGAGCGCATCTCGGCGGAGGCATCAGCCTGAAGGCGGCGGTTGCCGGCGGCGACCGCGTGTGCCGCTTGCTCCTCGGTATCGGCTGTCTGGGGGGACTGCCCTCCCCCTGCCCCCCGCCGCCCCCCCCGCCGCCGCCGCCTCCGCTCGGCCTCGCGATCTTGCCCGCCCGGATCTCCTCCTCGATGACGCGCAGCTCGGCCAGCTGCTTGCGCTTCTTCTCGGCCAGCTTCATCGCGATGTCCACGCGCGAGCCGGCGCTGCTGGCGTCGTTCTCGCTCGACTCCACCTGTCGGATTTAGAGGTTAGGGACGGGCGGTGGGTATCTCGGCAACCGTGCGTCCTACCGGGCTGGAATTCGGACCGAAGGCAAAGGACGTCGGTCGACCGAGATTCCCCGAAGGAAATCCGGATCGGCACGAAACCACGCGAGTTACGGGTACTTGATATTACATAGAAGGAGGCGGCCGTGGGTCTCGGTCTGGGTCGATATGAGATTTCGTATCTCGGCAACCGTGCGTCCTACCGGGCTGAAATTCGGACCCAAGGCAAAGGACGTTGGTCGACCGAGATTCCTCGAAGGAAATCCGGATCGGCACGAAACCAAGCGAGTTACGGGCACTTGATATTACATAGAAGGAGGCGGCCGTGGGTCTCGGTCTGGGTCGATATGAGATTTCGTATCTCGGCAACCGTGCGTCCTACCGGGCTGAAATTCGGACTCAAGGCAAAGGACGTTGGTCGACCGAGATTCCCCGAAGGAAATCCGGATCGGCACGAAACCAAGCGAGTTACGGGTACTTGATATTACATAGAAGGAGGCGGCCGTGGGTCTCGGTCTGGGTCGATATGAGATTTCGTATCTCGGCAACCGTGCGTCCTACCGGGCTGAAATTCGTACCGAAGGCAAAGGACGTCGGCCGACCGAGATTCCCCGAAGGAAATCCGGATCGGCACGAAACCAAGCGAGTTACGGGTACTTGATATTACATAGAAGGAGGCGGCCGTGGGTCTCGGTCTGGGTCGATATGAGATTTCGTATCTCGGCAACCGTGCGTCCTACCGGGCTGAAATTCGTACCGAAGGCAAAGGACGTCGGTCGACCAAGATTCCCCGAAGGAAATCCGGATCGGCACGAAACCAAGCGAGTTAAGGAGCCACGTCGCTTGTTAAGTTACCGGCTCCGAGCTAAATTAGCGCGGGAGCTTTCTTGACAAAAATCTGTCACAGCAGTTTAATGCTGTCTAAATAACACGGCTCTATTTCATATTGTTACAATCCAAGGTAGGTACAGGCGATGGAAAAGGTTAGGTACGTTGGTAAAGCTGCTGATAATTGCCTTTGGATTTGAGTTTGCCAGTAAAGTTGAGACATTTGCCCACTGACCGGACCAAAGACAAGACTTGCCATCTGGTTTGACAGTTCAGGGTTGCACTGAACAAACAGCTGAGCTTGACTCCAAACTACAAAGCACGGCTGCTGGATTCACACTACTCACAGCCTATTCGATCCAGCTCTTCCCGAAACACGGCAGGAAGATTTGTGACTGAGAGATATGATGACAATTTTGCTGCATTTTGTTGGAATACAGAGCTTATTCGAATATTCACACAGCCTTCCTGACATATGCATATGAAACTAAATCAAGGGGGCAGTGATAATTTTTAAAAAAGCTCCATTTCACAAATAAAAGTATCTAGAGCAATTTTGTCCCAAAAAGGTCCAGACTCCTACATACATAGCTAGGAATATTATCAAAGTGGCAGTGCAGTAAAACTATTTTGATTATTTTGATTTCATTGCTTGTCAAGTTTCAAGATATTTTCAGAACTTCCTCTAACTGAATTCCAGAATCCACGAGTGAATTGAATCTTGTTTGGCATTGCTAGAGATGTACAATTTGGAAATGTTTTGGTAATTTTTGTACATACCTTTGACAAATTTAAGTTGGTTTCAAGTTGGGAAGTGAGAGATTGCAATGGTTTGGGCACATGAAAAGAATGCAATACACGAATAGAATCCCAAGGGGGGAGTTGAAGCAACTGTTGGGTTCCGAAATCGAAGGGTGGGCAGACCGAGATTCAAATGGATTGGTCCGGTGGAAGCCGACCCGGAGGAGAGAGGTGTCGACTGGAAGGTGGAAGAAAAGGAATTGTGGAACAGAAGAAGTTGTGGGGGATGATGATTGAAAAATGTGAGGAAGTAGAGGAAGAGGGAAGTGAAATTAAGGAATGAAGGAAGAGACAAGAAGCATCAGGCGTGGATGGCCGACTTCAATATGTTGTGTTGGGCCTAGAATAAAATGTCTGTACCCATCTACCTGCTGATGTTGTGCATACCTGATGTTTGTGCTGATGTTTGTGCTGATGTGCTGATGTTTGTGCTGATGTTTGTGCTGATGTTTGTGCTGATGTTTGTGCTGATGTTTGTGCTGATGTTTGTGCTGATGTTTGTGCTGATGTTTGTGCTGATGTTTGTGCTGATGTTTGTGCTGATGCTTGTGCTGATGTTTGTGCTGATGTTTGTGCTGATGCTTGTGCTGATGTTAGTGCTGATGTTAGTGCTGATGTTAGTGCTGATGTTTGCGCTGATGTTTGTGCCTACCTGATGTTTGTGCCTACCTGATGATTGTGCCTACCTGATGTTTGTGCTGATGTTTGTGCTGATGTTTATGCTGATGTTAGTGCTGATGTTTGTGCTGATGTTTGTGCTGATGGTTGAGCGGATATTTGTGCCGATGTTTGCACCTACCTGATGGTTGTGCTGAGGAGGCAGCGGCCGCCTCCAGAACGGCGTGGCGGCCGGGGCTGCGACCGGCGCCGGCGGCGGCACGAACGTCGTCGGCTTCTTCTTCTTGCGCCGGGCGCAACTCCCCCCCCCGTTGCCCCCCAGGGCCCCAGCCGTAGCGAACCGGCAGTTGAAGACGCCCGGGATCCCGCGGTGGGACACGGACTTGACGCTCTCCAGCTGGCGGCAGACGCACAGTCACGTTTTGAGAGAGGGATTGTACAAATTGTTTGACTTGTTATTAAGTCATTAATGATTGTTAAGTCGTTATTAAGTCAAGTCAAGTCAAACAAATTGACTCGTTGTTTGACTTGTTGCCTACGGTTGTGCATTACAGCAACAAACGCATCTGGAAACTTCAAATATTGTTTACTCGCATCTCGAATGTGACTCTATACAATCATATCTATTTATTCTACATATTCCCATTTGTTTCCCTCATTACCTACAGCTTCTTTAAAAGTCCCATATCTATCAAGACTATAACCACATTCACCCATCCATCCCTTTATTACATATGTACATGTATTACATATGTACATGCATTACATATGTACATGCATTACATATGTACATGTATTACATATGTACATGTATTACATATGTACATGCATTACATATGTACATGTATTACATATGTACATGCATTACATATGTACATGTATTAAATATGTACATGTATTACATATGTACATGTATTACATATGTACATGCATTACATATGTACATGTATTACATATGTACATGTATTAAATATGTACATGTATTACATATGTACATGTATTACATATGTACATGCATTACATATGTACATGCATTACATATGTACATGCATTACATATGTACATGCATTACATATGTACATGTATTACATATGTACATGCATTACATATGTACATGCATTACATATGTACATGTATTACATATGTACATGTATTAAATATGTACATGTATTACATATGTACATGTATTACATATGTACATGCATTACATATGTACATGCATTACATATGTACATGTATTACATATGTACATGTATTAAATATGTACATGTATTACATATGTACATGTATTAAATATGTACATTTACATATGTACATATGTACACCATTATGTACACAATGGCGAGTTAAGTTTGTAACTACTGCCGAAAGGGCTGTTGAATAGTTCAAGTAGGTAAAAACATGGCGCCCATACGCAGAGATGGCCACTCTCTACCCCTATATAGGCTCACTAGGCCGAAAGGGCTGTTGAATAGTTCAAGTAGGTAAAAACATGGCGCCCATACGCAGAGATGGCCACTCTCTACCCCTATACAGGCTCACTAGGCCGGAAGGGCTGTTGAATAGTTCAAGTAGGTAAAAACATGGCGCCCATACGCAGAGATGGCCACTCTCTACCCCTATACAGGCTCGCTAGGCCGGAAGGGCTGTTGAATAGTTCAAGTAGGTAAAAACATGGCGCCCATACGCAGAGATGGCCACTCTCTACCCCTATATAGGCTCACTAGGCCGGAAGGGCTGTTGAATAGTTCAAGTAGGTAAAAACATGGCGCCCATACGCAGAGATGGCCACTCTCTACCCCTATATAGGCTCACTAGGCCGGAAGGGCTGTTGAATAGTTCAAGTAGGTAAAAACATGGCGCCCATACGCAGAGATGGCCACTCTCTACCCCTATATAGGCTCACTAGGCCGAAAGGGCTGTTGAATAGTTCAAGTAGGTAAAAACATGGCGCCCATACGCAGAGATGGCCACTCTCTACCCCTATATAGGCTCACTAGGCCGGAAGGGCTGTTGAATAGTTCAAGTAGGTAAAAACATGGCGCCCATACGCAGAGATGGCCACTCTCTACCCCTATATAGGCTCACTAGGCCGGAAGGGCTGTTGAATAGTTCAAGTAGGTAAAAACATGGCGCCCATACGCAGAGATGGCCACTCTCTACCCCTATATAGGCTCACTAGGCCGAAAGGGCTGTTGAATAGTTCAAGTAGGTAAAAACATGGCGCCCATACGCAGAGATGGCCACTCTCTACCCCTATATAGGCTCACTAGGCTGAAAGGGCTGTTGAATAGTTCAAGTAGGTAAAAACATGGCGCCCATACGCAGAGATGGCCACTCTCTACCGCTATATAGGCTCACTAGGCCGAAAGGGCTGTTGAAAAGTTCAAGTAGGTAAAAACATGGCGCCCATACGCAGAGATGGCCACTCTCTACCCCTATATAGGCTCGCTAGGCCGAAAGGGCTGTTGAATAGTTCAAGTAGGTAAAAACATGGCGCCCATACGCAGAGATGGCCACTCTCTACCGCTATATAGGCTCGCTAGGCCGAAAGGGCTGTTGAATAGTTCAAGTAGGTAAAAACATGGCGCCCATACGCAGAGATGGCCACTCTCTACCGCTATATAGGCTCGCTAGGCCGAAAGGGCTGTTGAATAGTTCAAGTAGGTAAAAACATGGCGCCCATACGCAGAGATGGCCACTCTCTACCGCTATATAGGCTCACTAGGCCGAAAGGGCTGTTGAATAGTTCAAGTAGGTAAAAACATGGCGCCCATACGCAGAGATGGCCACTCTCTACCCCTATATAGGCTCACTAGGCCGGAAGGGCTGTTGAATAGTTCAAGTAGGTAAAAACATGGCGCCCATACGCAGAGATGGCCACTCTCTACCCCTATATAGGCTCACTAGGCCGAAAGGGCTGTTGAATAGTTCAAGTAGGTAAAAACATGGCGCCCATACGCAGAGATGGCCACTCTCTACCCCTATATAGGCTCGCTAGGCCGAAAGGGCTGTTGAATAGTTCAAGTAGGTAAAAACATGGCGCCCATACGCAGAGATGGCCACTCTCTACCGCTATATAGGCTCACTAGGCCGAAAGGGCTGTTGAATAGTTCAAGTAGGTAAAAACATGGCGCCCATACGCAGAGATGGCCACTCTCTACCCCTATATAGGCTCGCTAGGCCGAAAGGGCTGTTGAATAGTTCAAGTAGGTAAAAACATGGCGCCCATACGCAGAGATGGCCACTCTCTACCCCTATATAGGCTCGCTAGGCCGGAAGGGCTGTTGAATAGTTCAAGTAGGTAAAAACATGGCGCCCATACGCAGAGATGGCCACTCTCTACCGCTATATAGGCTCACTAGGCCGGAAGGGCTGTTGAATAGTTCAAGTAGGTAAAAACATGGCGCCCATACGCAGAGATGGCCACTCTCTACCCCTATACAGGCTCGCTAGGCCGGAAGGGCTGTTGAATAGTTCAAGTAGGTAAAAACATGGCGCCCATACGCAGAGATGGCCACTCTCTACCCCTATACAGGCTCGCTAGGCCGGAAGGGCTGTTGAATAGTTCAAGTAGGTAAAAACATGGCGCCCATACGCAGAGATGGCCACTCTCTACCCCTATACAGGCTCGCTAGGCCGAAAGGGCTGTTGAATAGTTCAAGTAGGTAAAAACATGGCGCCCATACGCAGAGATGGCCACTCTCTACCCCTATATAGGCTCACTAGGCCGAAAGGGCTGTTGAATAGTTCAAGTAGGTAAAAACATGGCGCCCATACGCAGAGATGGCCACTCTCTACCCCTATATAGGCTCGCTAGGCCGGAAGGGCTGTTGAATAGTTCAAGTAGGTAAAAACATGGCGCCCATACGCAGAGATGGCCACTCTCTACCCCTATACAGGCTCGCTAGGCCGAAAGGGCTGTTGAATAGTTCAAGTAGGTAAAAACATGGCGCCCATACGCAGAGATGGCCACTCTCTACCCCTATATAGGCTCGCTAGGCCGGAAGGGCTGTTGAATAGTTCAAGTAGGTAAAAACATGGCGCCCATACGCAGAGATGGCCACTCTCTACCGCTATATAGGCTCGCTAGGCCGAAAGGGCTGTTGAATAGTTCAAGTAGGTAAAAACATGGCGCCCATACGCAGAGATGGCCACTCTCTACCCCTATACAGGCTCACTAGGCCGAAAGGGCTGTTGAATAGTTCAAGTAGGTAAAAACATGGCGCCCATACGCAGAGATGGCCACTCTCTACCCCTATATAGGCTCACTAGGCCGAAAGGGCTGTTGAATAGTTCAAGTAGGTAAAAACATGGCGCCCATACGCAGAGATGGCCACTCTCTACCGCTATATAGGCTCACTAGGCCGAAAGGGCTGTTGAATAGTTCAAGTAGGTAAAAACATGGCGCCCATACGCAGAGATGGCCACTCTCTAACCCTATATAGGCTCACTAGGCCGAAAGGGCTGTTGAATAGTTCAAGTAGGTAAAAACATGGCGCCCATACGCAGAGATGGCCACTCTCTACCCCTATATAGGCTCACTAGGCCGAAAGGGCTGTTGAATAGTTCAAGTAGGTAAAAACATGGCGCCCATACGCAGAGATGGCCACTCTCTACCGCTATATAGGCTCACTAGGCCGGAAGGGCTGTTGAATAGTTCAAGTAGGTAAAAACATGGCGCCCATACGCAGAGATGGCCACTCTCTACCCCTATATAGGCTCGCTAGGCCGGAAGGGCTGTTGAATAGTTCAAGTAGGTAAAAACATGGCGCCCATACGCAGAGATGGCCACTCTCTACCCCTATATAGGCTCGCTAGGCCGAAAGGGCTGTTGAATAGTTCAAGTAGGTAAAAACATGGCGCCCATACGCAGAGATGGCCACTCTCTACCCCTATATAGGCTCGCTAGGCCGGAAGGGCTGTTGAATAGTTCAAGTAGGTAAAAACATGGCGCCCATACGCAGAGATGGCCACTCTCTACCGCTATATAGGCTCACTAGGCCGGAAGGGCTGTTGAATAGTTCAAGTAGGTAAAAACATGGCGCCCATACGCAGAGATGGCCACTCTCTACCCCTATACAGGCTCGCTAGGCCGGAAGGGCTGTTGAATAGTTCAAGTAGGTAAAAACATGGCGCCCATACGCAGAGATGGCCACTCTCTACCCCTATACAGGCTCGCTAGGCCGGAAGGGCTGTTGAATAGTTCAAGTAGGTAAAAACATGGCGCCCATACGCAGAGATGGCCACTCTCTACCCCTATACAGGCTCGCTAGGCCGAAAGGGCTGTTGAATAGTTCAAGTAGGTAAAAACATGGCGCCCATACGCAGAGATGGCCACTCTCTACCCCTATATAGGCTCACTAGGCCGAAAGGGCTGTTGAATAGTTCAAGTAGGTAAAAACATGGCGCCCATACGCAGAGATGGCCACTCTCTACCCCTATATAGGCTCGCTAGGCCGGAAGGGCTGTTGAATAGTTCAAGTAGGTAAAAACATGGCGCCCATACGCAGAGATGGCCACTCTCTACCCCTATACAGGCTCGCTAGGCCGAAAGGGCTGTTGAATAGTTCAAGTAGGTAAAAACATGGCGCCCATACGCAGAGATGGCCACTCTCTACCCCTATATAGGCTCGCTAGGCCGGAAGGGCTGTTGAATAGTTCAAGTAGGTAAAAACATGGCGCCCATACGCAGAGATGGCCACTCTCTACCGCTATATAGGCTCGCTAGGCCGAAAGGGCTGTTGAATAGTTCAAGTAGGTAAAAACATGGCGCCCATACGCAGAGATGGCCACTCTCTACCCCTATACAGGCTCACTAGGCCGAAAGGGCTGTTGAATAGTTCAAGTAGGTAAAAACATGGCGCCCATACGCAGAGATGGCCACTCTCTACCCCTATATAGGCTCACTAGGCCGAAAGGGCTGTTGAATAGTTCAAGTAGGTAAAAACATGGCGCCCATACGCAGAGATGGCCACTCTCTACCGCTATATAGGCTCACTAGGCCGAAAGGGCTGTTGAATAGTTCAAGTAGGTAAAAACATGGCGCCCATACGCAGAGATGGCCACTCTCTAACCCTATATAGGCTCACTAGGCCGAAAGGGCTGTTGAATAGTTCAAGTAGGTAAAAACATGGCGCCCATACGCAGAGATGGCCACTCTCTACCCCTATATAGGCTCACTAGGCCGAAAGGGCTGTTGAATAGTTCAAGTAGGTAAAAACATGGCGCCCATACGCAGAGATGGCCACTCTCTACCGCTATATAGGCTCACTAGGCCGGAAGGGCTGTTGAATAGTTCAAGTAGGTAAAAACATGGCGCCCATACGCAGAGATGGCCACTCTCTACCCCTATATAGGCTCACTAGGCCGAAAGGGCTGTTGAATAGTTCAAGTAGGTAAAAACATGGCGCCCATACGCAGAGATGGCCACTCTCTACCCCTATACAGGCTCGCTAGGCCGGAAGGGCTGTTGAATAGTTCAAGTAGGTAAAAACATGGCGCCCATGCGCAGAGATGGCCACTCTCTACCCCTATATAGGCTCACTAGGCCGGAAGGGCTGTTGAATAGTTCAAGTAGGTAAAAACATGGCGCCCATGCGCAGAGATGGCCACTCTCTACCCCTATATAGGCTCACTAGGCCGGAAGGGCTGTTGAATAGTTCAAGTAGGTAAAAACATGGCGCCCATACGCAGAGATGGCCACTCTCTACCCCTATACAGGCTCGCTAGGCCGGAAGGGCTGTTGAATAGTTCAAGTAGGTAAAAACATGGCGCCCATGCGCAGAGATGGCCACTCTCTACCCCTATATAGGCTCACTAGGCCGAAAGGGCTGTTGAATAGTTCAAGTAGGTAAAAACATGGCGCCCATACGCAGAGATGGCCACTCTCTACCCCTATACAGGCTCGCTAGGCCGGAAGGGCTGTTGAATAGTTTAAGTAGGTAAAAACATGGCGCCCATACGCAGAGATGGCCACTCTCTAACCCTATATAGGCTCACTAGGCCGAAAGGGCTGTTGAATAGTTCAAGTAGGTAAAAAACATGGCGCCCATGCGCAGAGATGGCCACTCTCTACCCCTATACAGGCTCACTAGGCCGAAAGGGCTGTTGAATAGTTCAAGTAGGTAAAAACATGGCGCCCATACGCAGAGATGGCCACTCTCTACCCCTATATAGGCTCACTAGGCCGAAAGGGCTGTTGAATAGTTCAAGTAGGTAAAAACATGGCGCCCATGCGCAGAGATGGCCACTCTCTATCCCTATATAGGCTCACTAGGCCGGAAGGGCTGTTGAATAGTTCAAGTAGGTAAAAACATGGCGCCCATACGCAGAGATGGCCACTCTCTACCCCTATATAGGCTCACTAGGCCGGAAGGGCTGTTGAATAGTTCAAGTAGGTAAAAACATGGCGCCCATACGCAGAGATGGCCACTCTCTACCGCTATATAGGCTCACTAGGCCGGAAGGGCTGTTGAATAGTTCAAGTAGGTAAAAACATGGCGCCCATACGCAGAGATGGCCACTCTCTACCCCTATATAGGCTCACTAGGCCGGAAGGGCTGTTGAATAGTTCAAGTAGGCAAAAACATGGCGCCCATACGCAGAGATGGCCACTCTCTACCCCTATATAGGCTCACTAGGCCGGAAGGGCTGTTGAATAGTTCAAGTAGGTAAAAACATGGCGCCCATGCGCAGAGATGGCCACTCTCTACCCCTATATAGGCTCACTAGGCCGGAAGGGCTGTTGAATAGTTCAAGTAGGTAAAAACATGGCGCCCATGCGCAGAGATGGCCACTCTCTACCCCTATATAGGCTCACTAGGCCGGAAGGGCTGTTGAATAGTTCAAGTAGGTAAAAACATGGCGCCCATGCGCAGAGATGGCCACTCTCTACCCCTATACAGGCTCGCTAGGCCGGAAGGGCTGTTGAATAGTTCAAGTAGGTAAAAAACATGGCGCCCATACGCAGAGATGGCCACTCTCTACCGCTATATAGGCTCGCTAGGCCGGAAGGGCTGTTGAATAGTTCAAGTAGGTAAAAAACATGGCGCCCATACGCAGAGATGGCCACTCTCTACCGCTATATAGGCTCACTAGGCCGAAAGGGCTGTTGAATAGTTCAAGTAGGTAAAAACATGGCGCCCATACGCAGAGATGGCCACTCTCTACCCCTATATAGGCTCACTAGGCCGAAAGGGCTGTTGAATAGTTCAAGTAGGTAAAAACATGGCGCCCATACGCAGAGATGGCCACTCTCTACCCCTATACAGGCTCGCTAGGCCGAAAGGGCTGTTGAATAGTTCAAGTAGGTAAAAACATGGCGCCCATGCGCAGAGATGGCCACTCTCTACCCCTATACACACCTGCGTGGCCCCGTTGAGCTGCGTCGCCTTGACGATCTCGTCCTTGACGCCCGTCGTCATGGCGGCGAGTCGCTGCGTGGAATCGCACTTGTCGTTCGGCGCCGGCCGCCCGCCCGCCTCGTAGCGAAGTCTGGCGGCGAAAACAAAGCGTTCGTTCCCGTCGCTACTCGTCTTTCTACTCGAATCACAGCACAGAAAGCATTCTTACGTAATTCGAGAGCCTAATGCTGTGTTTGCACGGTTCTATGTTTCGTTCGATGCATTGAATTCAACGTAGAATTTGATGCATCGAACAAAACATTGAACCGTGCAAGCTCAGCTTAAGGCTAGGATTACAAGGTTGAATGTTTTGCCCAATGCATTGAATTCAATTATTGTTTACACGGTTCAATGCATTGAATTCAACGTAGAATTTGATGCATCGAACAAAACATAGAACCGTGCAAGCTCAGCTTAAGGTTAGGATTACAAGGTTGAATGTTTTGCCCAATGCATTGAATTCAACTTTGAACTCAATGCATCAAACTGTGTAAACAATAATTGAATTCAATGAATCATTGAATGAAAGCCCGAATTTAATGTTTTCTTATTTAGGCCGTGTTCTAAATATCGTTCAATTTTCCTTTCAATAGAAGGAAGGGTATGTCACTGCCTTCTAGAAACAAAGATTTTGGAAGGCTGTGCCACCATTTTCAATGAATTTAGAACATTTAGTCTTGTAAACGGCTCTTCAAGAGCATTCAATGTTTCGTTCGATGCATTGAATTCAACGCGTTGAACCGTGTAAACAACAATTGAATTCAATGAATCATTGAACGAAAGCTTGAATTCAAGGTTTCATTCAATGTTTTCTCATTTAGGACGTGTTCTAAATATCGTTCAATTTTCCTTTCAATAGAAGGAAGGGTACGTCACTGCCTTCTAGAAACAAAGATTTTGGAAGGCTGTGCCACCATTTTCAATGAATTTAGAACATTGAGTCGTGCAAACGGCTCTTCAAGAGCATTCAATGTTTCGTTCAATGCATTGAATTCAACGCATTGAGTTTGATGCATTGACTTCAATGCACTGAGTTCAATGCATTGAGTTCAATGCATTGCACGAAACATTGAACCGTGTAAACACAGCTTTACACATTAGTACAACCCAGGAGCTTCGAACCTATCAAGCCATGCGGGGACAGGCAACTCCAGCCGTTCCAGTGGCGTTTTGTGTGACGTTACAAAGCGAAGCCGACAGAAAACGGGCCAACGTTGGACGCCGAACGTTGGGCAAATGGACAAAATTGGGTCGTCGAAAGTTCTCAGGTCACCAAATGTCCCTTTATGTAATAATCACTAATCACCACGGAACTAACAGCTGTGTTTGCATTTTTTCCTCGAAAGAACTTCAATTTCTCTACTTGAATTATTGAACAACACAGTTTGGTAGCAAAAACAAACAGGCCCCAGTCATAATTGATCTTAATCGGCTGCTTAGGGGGCGTTTCACCGACGTTGGTGAAACAGGCCGCCAGCGTCGAAGCGATAGCAGAGCGGCATGTACCTGCCGACGTGGAAGAAGCGATAGTAGCGCGGCATGTACCTGCCGACGTGGAAGAAGCGATAGTAGCGCGGCATGTACCTGCCGACGTGGAAGAAGCGATAGCAGAGCGGCATGTACCTGCCGACGTGGAAGAAGCGATAGTAGCGCGGCATGTACCTGCCGACGTGGAAGAAGCGATAGTAGCGCGGCATGTACCTGCCGACGTGGAAGAAGCGATAGTAGCGCGGCATGTACCTGCCGACGTGGAAGAAGCGATAGTAGCGCGGCATGTACCTGCCGACGTGGAAGAAGCGATAGCAGAGCGGCATGTACCTGCCGACGTGGAAGAAGCGATAGTAGCGCGGCATGTACCTGCCGACGTGGAAGAAGCGATAGCAGAGCGGCATGTACCTGCCGACGTGGAAGAAGCGATAGCAGAGCGGCATGTACCTGCCGACGTGGAAGAAGCGATAGCAGAGCGGCATGTACCTGCCGACGTGGAAGAAGCGATAGTAGAGCGGCATGTACCTGCCGACGTGGAAGAAGCGATAGTAGCGCGGCATGTACCTGCCGACGTGGAAGAAGCGATAGTAGCGCGGCATGTACCTGCCGACGTGGAAGAAGCGATAGTAGCGCGGCATGTACCTGCCGACGTGGAAGAAGCGATTGGAGCGCGGCATGTACCTGCCGACGTGGAAGAAGCGATAGTAGCGCGGCATGTACCTGCCGACGTGGAAGAAGCGATAGTAGCGCGGCATGTACCTGCCGACGTGGAAGAAGCGATAGCAGAGCGGCATGTACCTGCCGACGTGGAAGAAGCGATAGTAGCGCGGCATGTACCTGCCGACGTGGAAGAAGCGATAGTAGCGCGGCATGTACCTGCCGACGTGGAAGAAGCGATAGTAGCGCGGCATGTACCTGCCGACGTGGAAGAAGCGATAGTAGCGCGGCATGTACCTGCCGACGTGGAAGAAGCGATAGCAGAGCGGCATGTACCTGCCGACGTGGAAGAAGCGATAGTAGCGCGGCATGTACCTGCCGACGTGGAAGAAGCGATAGTAGCGCGGCATGTACCTGCCGACGTGGAAGAAGCGATAGCAGAGCGGCATGTACCTGCCGACGTGGAAGAAGCGATAGTAGCGCGGCATGTACCTGCCGACGTGGAAGAAGCGATTGGAGCGCGGCATGTACCTGCCGACGTGGAAGAAGCGATAGTAGCGCGGCATGTACCTGCCGACGTGGAAGAAGCGATAGCAGAGCGGCATGTACCTGCCGACGTGGAAGAAGCGATAGTAGAGCGGCATGTACCTGCCGACGTGGAAGAAGCGATAGCAGAGCGGCATGTACCTGCCGACGTGGAAGAAGCGATAGTAGCGCGGCATGTACCTGCCGACGTGGAAGAAGCGATAGCAGAGCGGCATGTACCTGCCGACGTGGAAGAAGCGATAGCAGAGCGGCATGTACCTGCCGACGTGGAAGAAGCGATAGTAGCGCGGCATGTACCTGCCGACGTGGAAGAAGCGATAGTAGCGCGGCATGTACCTGCCGACGTGGAAGAAGCGATAGTAGCGCGGCATGTACCTGCCGACGTGGAAGAAGCGATAGTAGCGCGGCATGTACCTGCCGACGTGGAAGAAGCGATAGTAGCGCGGCATGTACCTGCCGACGTGGAAGAAGCGATAGTAGCGCGGCATGTACCTGCCGACGTGGAAGAAGCGATAGCAGAGCGGCATGTACCTGCCGACGTGGAAGAAGCGATAGTAGCGCGGCATGTACCTGCCGACGTGGAAGAAGCGATAGCAGAGCGGCATGTACCTGCCGACGTGGAAGAAGCGATAGCAGAGCGGCATGTACCTGCCGACGTGGAAGAAGCGATAGTAGCGCGGCATGTACCTGCCGACGTGGAAGAAGCGATAGTAGCGCGGCATGTACCTGCCGACGTGGAAGAAGCGATAGTAGCGCGGCATGTACCTGCCGACGTGGAAGAAGCGATAGTAGCGCGGCATGTACCTGCCGACGTGGAAGAAGCGATAGTAGCGCGGCATGTACCTGCCGACGTGGAAGAAGCGATAGTAGCGCGGCATGTACCTGCCGACGTGGAAGAAGCGATAGCAGAGCGGCATGTACCTGCCGACGTGGAAGAAGCGATAGTAGAGCAGCATGAATGCGAGGCCGACGACGAAGGCCGTCGTCACGGCGACGGGAACGATGGCCGCCCTACGCGGGGACTCGTTCCACGTTCCGGCCAGCCAGACGGCAGACAGCAAGGCGTTCTCCAGGAACATCACCACGTAGAACGTGGCCATCTTCTGCCGGGGGTTCACCTCCTGCGTGGGGACATCGGGGTTAGCTGGTCACGGGTGAAACTCGGGTTCACAGCTTGGAGGGGTTTCGGCATGGGGGTTTTGGCTAAAATAAGATTTCATTCTCACTGCAAAACCACCAAATATATTCCCCCAATTATCCGTATTCTCAAAAGGAGATTTCACAATAGGTAGTTGGAGGGGAGGTTAATTGAAAGTGACCAATCGGAGCTATTCAATTTTGGAGCTCATTTCGAAATAAAAAGACAGTTGACGACTCAGTTGTCAGTTTTCTCTGATTCCAATGTCACCTTAGCTAACTCCAAATTGCAAGATTTTAGCTATCACGTTCAAATGCAAGTACTTGCATAATCGGCCAAAATTAACTTTTCAATGGGAATACAACTCCAGGGCCTGGATTCGCTAAAGGAGATTCTGTAGATTCCTCCAGAGTTTTGACAAAGTCCCTAAAAGTTTACCCCATTTCGTAGCCACAAAGCGGGATTCTGTGTATTTTGGTAGAATAATTACCCCATTGAAAACCCACTGCTACTGAGCAGGGGTTTTGTCAATCTCCCAAAATCTGGAACTCAGCTCGTACTTGCAACACTATGTTTTCACATGATTTACTGCAAATAAACAGTTCAGCATTTTATTCCAATAGAAAAGTTAATGTTGGCTGATTATGCAAGTACTTGCAATTTAATTTGAATGTGCAGCTAAAATCTAGCAGTTTGACGTTAGCTAATGTGATATTGAAATCCAAAAAAACTGTCAGATGAGTCGCCGCTCGCCAACTGTCTTTTTATTTCGAAATGAGTTCCAAAATTGGAGAGCTCTGATTGGCCAACATCAATGTTACCTCCCCTCCAATTACCTCCCCTCCAATCACCTCCCCTCCAATCACCTCTTGTGACATCAGCTTTTGTCGATAGTGTTAATTGGGGGAATATTTTTGGGGGTTTTGCAGGGAGAATAAAACCTCATTTTTGCCAAAACCCCCTACGCCCTTCTTTGTGAATTGGGGCCCTGTTGCAATTAGTTCCCCCAAAGTTGATATACATCCCTGGTATATATATTTTTTCTTAACACTAAGGTCTCAGTATAAGTCAGGAAGTCATTATCTGCCTAACATCACCTTTTAGAGGGTATTTGAGTGACTTCTGTTCATTGAGCTGTGATCTCGGGACGCTTCCCTTACCTCGTACGGGATACACTTTCCAGGCCACACCTTTCGTCGGATCGCGACGAAACCTATATTTTCGAAATCTTCACACTTCGGACAACCAATTGAACCATCTTCATTTCGAAAAATTACCCCGTCAATTACTTACAAGCGTTTTAAATCAATCCTGTTTAGCCGGTACATTGAAAGATGTCAATTCCAGTAAAGAATTTACCTCTTACCGTAAACACTTTCCAGGCCACACCCGTTATCCGATCGCAACGAAACAAATATCTACGGAATCCTCACACTTTGGACAACCAATTGAATATTTCAGAACCTCGAAATAACTCTTGGAAATCCAAAAAGTGTCACATTCAATTTACCTCAACGACCAACAATGAGCGGCCTTAAAACAAGCCAAACGCTCACCTGCAGGTTGACGTACGCGAAGACGTACACGACAGCGATGAGTGCCGAGAACGCGGCCTTCCTCCGCCGCGAGATGCGTTCCCCGTGGAACACGTTCTTGGGCGAGACGAGCCAGAGGAACACGGACACCCAGTGCAGTCCGACCACCAGGAAGACCCATCGGCCGTAGAGGGCAGCGTAGACCGTCAACGCCAGCACCCTGGAGGACACCGTGCCTGCAAGCACAAGGTGCACGATGGAGGCAAACACGGAGACTGCTTGGCGAGGTTTCGGACAAGTTTCACTGATTTGCCCCGAGGGCAAAGTAGCTTGACCGGCCTAAGGAATTTCACTGATTTGCCCCAAGGGCAAAGTAGCTTGACCGGCCTAAGGCATTTCACTGATTTGCCCCAAGGGCAAAGCAACTCGACCGGCCTAAGGCATTTCACTGATTTGCCCCAAGGGCAAAGTAGCTTGACCGGCCTAAGGCATTTCACTGATTTGCCCCAAGGGCAAAGTAGCTTGACCGGCCTAAGGCATTTCACTGATTTGCCCCAAGGGCAAAGTAGCTTGACCGGCCTAAGGCATTTCACTGATTTGCCCCAAGGGCAAAGTAGCTTGACCGGCCTAAGGCATTTCACTGATTTGCCCCAAGGGCAAAGTAGCTTGACCGGCCTAAGGCATTTCACTGATTTGCCCCAAGGGCAAAGTAACTTGACCGGCCTAAGGCATTTCACTGATTTGCCCCAAGGGCAAAGTAGCTTGACCGGCCTAAGGCATTTCACTGATTTGCCCCAAGGGCAAAGTAACTTGACCAGCCTAAGGCATTTCACTGATTTGCCCCAAGGGCAAAGTAGCTTGACCGGCCTAAGGCATTTCACTGATTTGCCCCAAGGGCAAAGTAACTTGACCGGTCCAAGGCATTTCACTGATTTGCCCCAAGGGCAAAGTAACTTGACCGGCCTAAGGCATTTCACTGATTTGCCCCAAGGGCAAAGCAACTTGACCGGCCTAAGGCATTTCACTGATTTGCCCCAAGGGCAAAGTAACTTGACCGGCCTAAGGCATTTCACTGATTTGCCCCAAGGGCAAAGTAACTTGACCGGCCTAAGGCATTTCACTGATTTGCCCCGAGGGCAAAGTAACTTGACCAGCCTAAGGCATTTCACTGATTTGCCCCGAGGGCAAAGTAGCTTGACCGGCCTAAGGCATTTCACTGATTTGCCCCAAGGGCAAAGTAGCTTGACCGGCCTAAGGCATTTCACTGATTTGCCCCAAGGGCAAAGTAGCTTGACCGGCCTAAGGCATTTCACTGATTTGCCCCAAGGGCAAAGTAGCTTGACCGGCCTAAGGCATTTCACTGATTTGCCCCAAGGGCAAAGTAGCTTGACCGGCCTAAGGCATTTCACTGATTTGCCCCAAGGGCAAAGTAGCTTGACCGGCCTAAGGCATTTCACTGATTTGCCCCAAGGGCAAAGTAACTTGACCAGCCTAAGGCATTTCACTGATTTGCCCCGAGGGCAAAGTAACTTGACCGGCCTAAGGCATTTCACTGATTTGCCCCAAGGGCAAAGTAGCTTGACCGGCCTAAGGCATTTCACTGATTTGCCCCAAGGGCAAAGTAGCTTGACCGGCCTAAGGCATTTCACTGATTTGCCCCGAGGTCAAAGTAACTTGACCGGCCTAAGGCATTTCACTGATTTGCCCCAAGGGCAAAGTAACTTGACCGGCCTAAGGCATTTCACTGATTTGCCCCAAGGGCAAAGTAACTTGACCGGCCTAAGGCATTTCACTGATTTGCCCCAAGGGCAAAGTAACTTGACCGGCCTAAGGCATTTCACTGATTTGCCCCGAGGGCATTAGTTGGTTGGGCGGTCAACAGGTCAAGAGATTCTTACTGAACTGCCCGAAGGACGTAGTTTGATTTCAGCCTACAGAAAATTACTAACGGTTACATGCAAATTTAGATTTGCCCCAAGGACATATGTGGCTGTGACTGAAGGATTCCACGTGAACAGGTCAAACACCGCTTACCGATTTGCCCCAAGGGCATTATTGTTGGACGAGCGAGCAAAGACTTTAATTCGATTACCTATAGAAAAAAGTATCACATGTTATTTTAGTCTGTCAGCGTTCTAGATTCCCATTAAATCTTTGCATAAGTTCCTATGGGCAAAGAAAATTTCCCGTTTGCCACCGTTTGAATTCCACCGTTTGCCCAAATGTTATTAGCAGGCAGCGCCGGGTTCAGTCTCGACTGCCTCACACACCCAAAACCTTGCCGGGCTTACAACATCCAAACTAGAAGCATCGTTAGTCATTACACCAGCATTCATGTTAGTCATTACACCAGCATTCATGTTAGTCATTACACCAGCATTCATGTTGGAGAATCCATCGGTCTGAACCAAATACGCGTTTCGGGCGCAAGTGCGTTTTCATAAACTTGCTGGTGATTTCCCTTCAAATCAAACACGTGTCCGTCGGGCAAAGCAGCTAGAATCGCTCAACTTGTTCACACACAATCCCCGTCGCCACCAACTACGCATTTCCGGCAAATCTAAATTCGCATCAGATCTTTCTGTAAATCCCTTCGGCCGGTAAGAAATCCCTTCGGCGCAAAGAAATTTTCACTGTAATTTCATAATTTTGCCCGAATTTAATTGGAAGGCAGCACCGGGTGCAGTCTCGGCTGCCTCCGATGCATTGAAGTAGCCTTTAGCTATAGGAGTAGGTATAATGATCAGTCAATTTTTGCCATTGCAACACTGATAGCAGCTGTAGGTAGATACGTACATTTACAAAAGCACTTTCAAACTGTTTGTCATCAAGAAATTACCAATGAAAATATCTAGCAATCGAGAGATAGCTTGAACTAAAGTTAGTTCAGGTATTCAAATTACTGATCAAAACCACTTGTGATTTCAGGGTACAAAGTCATGTAAGCTCTGCTCAGCTCCATTGTGTTCTCTTCGAGAGTGACAACTGACGGATCTCCTTGCAAATAGCTGCGTTGTCACTTTCGTCCCTCTTGTGTGCTTACCTACCTGATGATTGGCAATGAAGGGGTTTCCCCGAAAACTGGCAACACAGGGCTGCGAAAGGGACAGAGTTGGTGCAAATTCTGATACAGGTGTCAACCATGACTTTGTCCGAAGCCATGAAGTGGGTTTATTGAATGATTCCTGAATTAACAATACTTGATGCGAGCAAAGCTACAATGCTGGCTCTTGGACCGAGACCAAGAGCAGCACTGCGATAACGTGACTCTAATTTCGCCCTTCTCACTTACAAAGCTACAAAATTAACATGGACAACAATATGGGTTTTATCCAACAGAACCGATAATGGTAGGTAGGTATAACGTAAAAGTTACAAGATCGCCAGGCTGGAACGTACAGATCTCGAACCATGGCCTCGATTGCCTATCCCACAGTCCAAACCGAGTAAAAACTATATTCCAAGGACATTGTATTTTAAAGTCCAAAATATGGCCCCTTTTCTCTAGCAATCAAATATTTATAATGCATTTTACCCCTTATTGTCACAAGGAGCATCTTTATGCCATCAAAGAACAACCCCCAAGAGTTGCTGCTTTAATGAACCGTCTCAGTAATGGCTCTTTTGCCAAAATATGTTTCGTTACGTAGGTAGATGATTCTAGATGATAGATGACCTACTCCCTAGACTAGTCTTTGAAACTGAAGGCCCGTATCCTGCAAAGTTCGTCGTACAGTAAAACAGTAACTCATTAAATAGCTAAATTTTATGATGCAGTTCACAATAATACTTTGTATTGAACAAGCCAAGAAGAGGCTTGAAGTCCTTCTTGAAATTATGATGCATTTTAACAACAACCACTCAGCTAGGCCAGGGCCCCCAAGCCTTGCGGGGGCCCCAAGCCTTGCGGGGCCCCCAAGCCATGCCGGGGCCCCAAGTCTTGCGGGGCCCCCAAGCCATGCCTGGGCCCCAAGCCATGCCGGGGCCCCAAGCCATGCGGGGCCCCAAGCCATGCCGGGGCCCCAAGCCATGCCGGGGCCCCCAAGCCTTGCAGGGGCCACAAGCCATGCCGGGGCCACAAGCCATGCCGGGGCCCCCAAGCCTTGCAGGGGCCACAAGCCATGCCGGGGCCCCAAGCCATGCTGGGCCCCAAGCCTTGCGGGGCCCCCAAGCCTTGCCGGGCCCCAAGCCTTGCGGGGCCCCCAAGCCTTGCCGGGGCCCAAGCCTTGCGGGGCCCCCAAGCCTTGCGGGGGCCCCAAGCCTTGCGGGGCCCCCAAGCCTTGCCGTGGCCCCAAGCCATGCCGGGCCCCAAGCCATGCCGGGCCCCAAGCCTTGCGGGGGCGGCTTGACCCCCCACTACGCCATTGCGGCCTTTACGTACCGAGCCTCCAGAAGAACTGCGTGACCACTCCGAGCCACGTCAGCACCAGGCGATGCACGTTCTGCAGCCGCACGTTCTTGCTGAACGAGGCCAGCGCCCAGCACACGGAAAACAGCGACAACGCCGCCGACACCAGATTCAAATCGCTGAACTCCTTCGACGCGGGCTCTTGGAACAGCAGGTACATCTGCAGCAGCAGCATGGGAGCCGCCTGGCAGAACGCGTGCAGCAAGCGGAGCATGCACAGGTCCCGCACCTCGTGCTTCACGAATCGCAAGTCCACCGGGATGAAGAGCTTGAAGTACCGCCACAAGACGCCGCACTGCAGCGCGTGCAGTGCGGCCACCAGCCAGCAGACGACGCGGCCACGATCGCTGAGCTTCTCGTCGTCCGTCTTCCACTTTTCCTTCGTCTGTCTCCGCAACGCGCACGATCGCAGGTACCACTTGAACGAGAGCACTTGGCTGACGACGAGCGACGAGGCGACAAACGTCAGGGTGACGGCGAACCAGACGTGCAGGCCGCGTTCGAACAGAGCGTAGCCCATGACGACGTCGAACACGACATCGCAGAAATACGAGGCGAGCGAGATGATGTTGAAGAGGACGTCGCACAAGGGCAGGAACTCGTAGTGGGCCATCGCGTCCTGGTCCGGTGGGCTATTCATATGACATTCTTGGTGTCATTATGACAAATGGCTGGCAAGGTATGCATTGTAATATCAGTGCCGCGGGCGGAATCGGGCTCAGGAATTTATGGAATTTATCAATGTAGAACCGAGTCGCGGCGAGCGAAAACTAAACACAAACACGAAACGATGCGCGGACGACACTCGAGTTGTAGTTTCACGGCCGTTTGCAGTGCGAATTGTGCGAAAACATCACTAAATCGGCGATGTCAGCCAGCGCGAAGTCGTGCACACGCCATTGTCCTCGGCTGTATCGCGCGCCGCCTGTGTGCAAACACGCCAACTAATCGGCAGCCACCTGTAGCCCGAGGGCAGGTATTTCTCACTCTGTTGCTGCCGCCCTGCCTCGAAACACCGCGGCGAGAATGGTGCGTGGTAGCGGTTTATAATGGGGGTGAGGAGGTTTGAAGCCTAAAGTAGTGGGAATTTGATTGTAGTCAATACTGGGATTGCTTGATTAAACGAAAGATGTAGTACATCATTTTGGGGTCATTTGTAAGACAATATACCTGAAATTTGATAAATAAAATCTTTAGGTAAAATTCTTAGGCGCAAAATCCAAACTTATTCTTTGATGTAATTCTTTGCTGCGATATGATGAAGTCATGTTTTTCCATTCCTATGGCTTCATTCACACACGTGTGATAGAGGAACTTCGGAATGTCAGATCACGTTTTGACAGAAAGTTTAAAAAGCTAATAATATCACAAATCAAAGGGAAAATGGGGAAAACAAACCGGGTTATAGTTTGCGGTTCAAGAAACGTCGGCAAGACTACTATTTTAGAGCAGCTAGTTAACGGTAACATCACGAAAGCAACTGTAAGTAATCCTGGCACTTTGTTATGGCCTAGATTTGTTTTGCTTGCAATGCAGGAAATGTTGTTTCTTTGGCCTGGGAAAAATAAAGGACAGCAAGTTGTTACCTACTTTTTACAGACGTGCAAAAATATATCTTTTCATCGAGCAAGACGTTTCATTGTGATCTAAACTAGGACTAGCATTTTGGACAGAATCGGTGAACTGTCAAATCGATGTTTATGTACAAACTGCAAGACCACAAAACCACATACAGCAAACTATTACCATATTCTACTTCATTCAAAGTATTTCACAACATTGACCCAATTTAGCTTTAGATGATTAGCTCAAAGCTACGAATGAAATAGGCAAATTCGGGCAAAATCGGACAGCAAAATAAAGCAGGTACGTGCCGTGCCGTTCCGCCAGGAGATGACTCCGACCATCGAGGACATCTACGTGGCTTCGGTGGAGACGGAACGCGGCACCCGCGAGACGCTCCGCTTCCACGACACGGCTGGATTGGACGGCGGCAGCGGCAGCGTCGGCCAATCGCAGCTCGGCAGACACCTGCTTGCGCTGGCCGACGGGTACGTGTTGGTCTACGACTCGGCTCAGCCCGCCACGCTCGAACTGCTCATCGCGCTCAAGAAGGACATCGACCGCAGTCGCGACAAGAAGGAGGTTGGCAAGTCGATCCAATATTTGGATCTGCATCTTCCACGAGGACCCACTGCTGCTAGACACGAGCCAAGAGTTTCAACACTCACAAGCCATGTCTTGAGTCGGACAAAAGGCTCTGTGGACAGTGTTGAAACTCTTGGCTCGTGTCTAGCAGCAGTGGGTCCTCGAGGAAGATGCAAATCCACTCTCCTCCTCGACGTGAAATGGAGTATAGCCCTGATCCCAATGAACCATCAAGGCTAATAAGCACACCAATACGTACATCAATATCCCATACAATGACCAGTCCAGGCAATTACAATTGAGCCCGACGAGTATCTCCGCCCCCGATGACCTAGACCTCCGTGTCCCTCGTTGCAGACGGTGGGGGTGGTGTTGGACAACAGCAGCCGCCCCCGTAGAGCCGCCGCCGCCGAGGGGGGCGTGGCAGAGCGGGGGGCGGCGTGGGCCGGCAGGGAGAAGATGAGGCACTTCGAGGTGAGTTCCGTACCGCACTGGGATTGCCAGGGCCGAGTCTGCATTCGTTTGGCCTGTGTCTGAAGCAGTCGGGGCCGATTTCACCGAGATGGAGCAATTACCACCTTGGTCAAACAGTCTTGAAACTTACCTTTGAATTTTTCTATAAATAGCAGACATTTTTCTAAATTCCTAGCAGTGATATTTTGATAACACATGGAAACCAACAAAAGATATTAATTTCAAAACTGTTTTTATTCCAAAACAATGTTATGTTGTGATGTAGACGTACCTAGATAATATAATAGTTAGATCTGGCTCTCCTCTCCGTGAACTTGGAGCACAGTCTACGGCCAGGTTTAAAACTGGCCGCGAGATTTCCAGCGACAGAAAATATTGACAGCTATGAACGAAAATAAATGTTGTATATGAACACTACTTTTTTGTGTACATTTTTGCACCTTTCTGCTTATAGGTAGGCAGATGACAAATGTCATTTTCCCATTTTAAATCTTTCAAAATGTTACGAACTGAGCAAAGTTCAATACGATCATTAAACTGGGTTTGGACCAAGTTTAGCCAACTTTGATGAAATTAACCATCATACTTGTTTCAGCATGGTGCTCAAACAAGGGGCTAAAAGTTTAAGCAATGAGCAATGACTGTAGGTACGCTGAAAAGCATGTGACCCAAAACCGGACCCTTCCACAACCGTTCCACAGCCGTTCCACAGCCGTTCCACAGCCGTTCCACAGCCGTTCCACAGCCGTTCCACAGCCGTTCCACAGCCGTTCCCTGTCGCAGGTGGACGCGTTCGAGCGACCCTCGCTGCTGGACGCGTTGGTGCACCTGTCTTCCAGGCTGAACCCTCCGCCGCAGAAGAGCTCGTTCCCGCCGCTCGGCCTCGTGCGCAAATCCATCGGCCGGCCGGACGTCTGAGACGGGAATCTCTAGTGGACCGCTCCAAGTCCGGCACCGAGGCCGGAGAAGCTCGGAACCTGGAACGGTGCGTGCGAGAAACCCCGTTTAAAACTGGGATTTCAACGCTAGATAAAGTCTCGCCGGTTTCCCGACGTGGACGTAGCTAGTTACGTCGTCGAGGGCGATGGATCGGCTGACGTCAAACACGTGGACGTAGCTAGTTACGTCGTCGAGGGCGATGGATCGGCTGACGTCAAACACGTGGACGTAGCTAGTTACGTCGTCGAGGGCGATGGATCGGCTGACGTCAAACACGTGGACGTAACTAGTTACGTCGTCGAGGGCGATGGATCGGCTGACGTCAAACACGTGGACGTAACTAGTTACGTCGTCGAGGGCGATGGATCGGCTGACGTCAAACACGTGGACGTAGCTAGTTACGTCGTCGAGGGCGATGGATCGGCTGACGTCAAACACGTGGACGTAGCTAGTTACGTCGTCGAGGGCGATGGATCGGCTGACGTCAAACACGTGGACGTAACTAGTTACGTCGTCGAGGGCGATGGATCGGCTGACGTCAAACACGTGGACGTAACTAGTTACGTCGTCGAGGGCGATGGATCGGCTGACGTCAAACACGTGGACGTAACTAGTTACGTCGTCGAGGGCGATGGATCGGCTGACGTCAAACACGTGGACGTAACTAGTTACGTCGTCGAGGGCGATGGATCGGCTGACGTCAAACACGTGGACGTAACTAGTTACGTCGTCGGGGGCGATGGATCGGCTGACGTCAAACACGTGGACGTAACTAGTTACGTCGTCGAGGGCGATGGATCGGCTGACGTCAAACACGTGAACGTAACTAGTTACGTCGTCGAGGGCGATGGATCGGCTGACGTCAAACACGTGAACGTAACTAGTTACGTCGTCGGGGGCGATGGATCGGCTGACGTCAAACACGTGAACGTAACTAGTTTTGTTTCGGAACTCTGCGCTAAAGATCGGACATAGACACGAGTGTAAGAAACATGGCATGCGAAAAGTATGAGATTAGGTGAATGTTTGATGAAAGTATGAAAAGCACTGTGAACCGTTCAGATTCGTGCTTTATGAATAGAAGCAATGTTATGCTCCAAGCAAGATCTGCAATATGTTTGATTTAGCTAACATTTTGATTCCATTTAGGTTTTGACTTGTGCTGAAATATGCTGGATTTTGATGCAATTATGTTCACTTAATCCGGAATGTAATTGATGAGAGATCACCAAAGGTTCACGAAGGAGGCCCTAGTTTCTGGGAGCGGTGGCTGTTTATTTCGTGTATCGTTTGAATAATTGCCTGCAATTTTGCTCACTTTATCAGTGTCAAGGGCTAAGGTATGAAATAGAATTTAAAAAAAAACTGCTTGCTTGAAAGCAGCTGTCAATGAACTTTGCAGGCGATCTGCTTATCAATTCAAACGGTTTCTAGAAATGACCCATTTCTTGCGTTTGCGATAAAAACAGACGTCAAACCAAATACCTGTAATGTGTGTGTGTTATTCGTGTAAAAATATATCCAATAAAATCAAAATTGATAGGTACATATGCACAATGTTCTCTGGAGTTTTATTTATTTGTTTATTTATTTATTTATATTAACTGTATGCCGTGGACAATTAAATTCACCCGTGTGATACACAGTTTATTGTAATACACTAGATATTAAACTGGTAATTATACACCCTCATTTAATATACTGTCAAATGCAGGACCAAAAGGGGAGCATTATTATTAAATTTCGAAGAGTCACGTCTGCTTTTCCTACATTTAGCACAAACTTTGAAAGAAACTATTTCAAAGTAGGTTTTCAATGCTCAATGAAGTCTCACTTATATTTTCTAGTTAGGTTCTTCCTCACTCGACTGGCAATGGCAGCGTGAAGAAAATAACTTGTTGTTTTTTAACCTAAACTCCATTCCACGTCGAGAAGGAGAGTGGATTTGCATAATATTTCAAGAGGACCCCACTGCTGCTAGACACGAGCCAAGAGTTTCAAAACTTAGTTACCTATAAGCGATAATATATTGAGCATGACATATTAATTATGGTAAATGGAAGATATTCGCCTTCCAATGGATGACTCCCGCGTGACCTTTAAGCCCGTTCAATGAGCACCGAAGTCGAGCCGTTTCCTTCACCTCGTACGGGATACACTTTCCAGGCCACACCTTTCGTCGGATCGCGACGAAACCTATATTTTCGGAATCTTCACACTTCGGACAACCAATTGAACCATTTTCATTTCGCAAGATTCACCCGTTAATTACTTCCAAGAGTTTTAAAATAACCCTGTTTAGCCGGTATATTGAAAGATGTACTTAAGGGTAAATTCCAGCTAAGAATTTACCTCTTACCGTACACACTTTCCAGGCCACACCCGTTATCCGATCGCAACGAAACAAATATCTACGGAATCCTCACACTTTTGGCAACCAATTGAATACCTCAGAACCTCGAAATATCTCTTGGAAATCTATAAAAAGTTGAATTCAATTAACCTCAACGACCATCAATGAATGACCTTAACGTCCACCCACGGGTTCCAGTTGCACCTGCCGCGTTGCACACAAACTGGAGGTGAAAGCTGGCATCAACGTAACATTTTTGATATGCAGTGACCACACTCTCCGCTTAATGTTTATCGGGAATTTCATTTTTGGTTACCATGGCTCCAGCTTAAAACATGAGATTGCTTTTAGCATTACACAGAAAGACAGTGGCACGTGCAGAGGCCATTTGGCCAAGTGACGCGAGAAGGGTTCACAGACCCCCCCCCCCCCCCCCCCCCCAGGAAACTGTCCACGGGGGGGGGGGGGGGGGGGACAAAAATATGTTCCTTTTGTCTTATAATCTTATTTAAATTACGAAAGCTCGTATATTCTCTCAAATTTCGTGTCTATTTAGCTCAGCTAGAATTAGAGCACCAGCCGCGAAAGTTGGGGACCCGGGTTCAAATCCCGGAATGGGCAACACTTTTGGGAGGCTAATTTGTGTACCTACATAAAAATAAAATGTTACTTTCGTGTTTTTGAGAAAATGATCGAATTTTGTGACGTTGGTCAACACCGTACTTAAAGTAAAGCGCTTCCAGTATGCAGTTTCATTTTAGCGCCCCTCTGTACCAGGTTCATATATCGAGGCAATGCAGTGCTTCTTCGTTGCGCTTGTTGAGCTGGTTAGGGTAAATGCCGGTTCAACTTCGAAGTGATGGCATCGGTTGGCTCAGTGGCGTGACTTCAAATCGGAGGCCCCCCCCCTGCCCCCTCCACCCACCCAAAACCAACTACACCAACTAATTTTTACTAGTTTACTATTGTCTGTAGCTCCTTGCTACTTTTTCTTCCTCTTCCGGGACCCGCTTAAGAATACACGTTTGTTGGAGCTCATCGCACAAGCGCACACGGCATATCAATTACTAAGTTCCTAATCGGCAAATCAATCAGCGCAGAGGCAAATCACGGCAAATCCACTCAAAAAATCGCCATTATAGGAGACTTGGGTACACGCACACACGCCGATCGCAATCAGCTGACTGACTGCCTTTGTTTACTTTCTGTTTCATGGCGCAAAAATTTTGGTAATACTGGGAAAATCGTGTTTGACAATGTGCTTTTTTCAGTTGAAGTCAGCGGTATATATTTGAATCAAAATAGGTTTCTGGCAATGTTGCGTTCCTAGTAACGAGTTAATGTATACCGAAACTCACCATAGCCGGCTAGCCCCCTCTCGCCAATACCCAAAGCCAAAGAATACTAACCAGAAGAAATCTTTTCCATATAACAAATGTACCATTTCAATTTTTACGACATTTGAAAATACCAAATCATGAGAACGGTAGTAACTCAGAAAATTCTCCGAAACTCAGAGGCCCCCTCTGCGAGACCCCCTGAGTCGGAGGCCCCCGGGCTTTGCCCGGTCCAGCCGGGTGGTAGTTACGCCCCTCCCTGGGTAGGCTGGCCCAAGTCCCAGCCAACACTTGTTCGCAGCTTTTGGGACTTTTGGTATAATTTCAAGTGCCAATTTTGGTGTCTCCACGTGTTTTGCAGGTGTTTCCGCCAAGCAACCAAATTCCTTAAGACCAGACGGACAGAGGGCTGGTTAAACTAGAAATTGGAAGAGAGACGATGAACTTGGTTCAACGGTGCCCAGTGAATTAATCTACTGAATTTGCAAAATTTCTACCGCCATTTACAAGCTATAATGAATTATCCATACCACAATGTCTGTCTGTCTGTCTGAGGAGGTTATTAATTATAATCTATTCCTACTGCTATCCTAATTGCAAGTAGCTGCATTGCTGCAATAGATTGTGGCAATTTTCTTACCTTCCTACATATCTGCAGCTCCAGGTCCCCTTTCGCAAACCCAGCATATCCGACAAACAAAAACCTACATTTTTCAATTTGCAGATAGACATCAAGTAGGTACCGATGACAATGGAACCAAAGTTTTGTTTGTGGTGAAAACAAGACTCGAATTGGATATCGGAAGAGAAAATCAGAATCGTGAAGAATTAATTTAATTTGTCGCCACAACAGAGGCAGGACCTAATCACTTCATGTGTGTTTTAGCCTCGACTCACGCAGGTACACCTTTCGCCTTCCACGATGAGCTGATTTGAGATTTTTAAGTTAACGCTGCTAAAATGTATTCCTAGTTTAACAGCAACAATTACGTATGTCGCCTACAAATTTAAAATAAGAACATTGTAGGTGGGCCAACCAACATGGCCGTAAACATAACATAAACTTGGCAAGAATCGTAAAGTTTGCTACGTGGGTTTCCACACGACTAGTCCGCGTAAACAACACATTTGGCCCAGTCAAACCTTATGTTTACGTTACGTTGAGTACTTATGTTTGTTGTAGCTACAACAAACATAAGAACTCAACATAACGTAACGTAGACGTAACGTAAACATAAGGTTTGACTGGGCCAAATTTGTTGTTTACGCGTACATTTTTCCCGTAAGCCAGAACCAATGAAGTCGTCTTTAGCCCAGCTACAACTGCCGACTACTCCCACTGTCGCCTGCTTCAATTGACGACTGATTTACTAGACAATCACGCGTACGTATTCCTTGTTCGTACTCAGTTGTTAATTGATTGGTTCGATTAATTAGTTTCAAATAATTATATAAATGTCATTAGCTATCGACGAAAAAAATAATTACGGCACATCTGTCAAAAATGTTTGTCTGCCAAAATTCAAAACAACTGAATAGGTACCTAAATGTAATCCAATATGCTTATTGCTTTTTTGCCATGTTTTGATTGGCTAACCGTAAGACAATACGCAAGACAATGTTTCTGTATGGAACAAGAACAATTACTGATGCAAGGATAACAGAACGTTAACATTAGCATCACGTTAATGTTTACGGCATGTTGGTTTTAGATGGTCCTTGAGGCAAACACGAGTGTCATCAAGGCAACCTGCCAGAGCCCTCTGGATGGATTTTCTTTGATCAGTTTGCATGGCAAATAAAATTCCATGTGACTCTGCCTTTGACTGTCGTTTCCCACAGTCTTCTGGCAACATCCAAGCCAAAAGAGCGGTGGGAAATAATTTCACCTAGGAGATGTTTGTACCTGCGTCCTGCACTGCGATTTCGTGACTCTGGCTTTGCCGTTCTCGGTTACAAAGTTAACTAATTAACGTGGACAACGACAGGGATTTTATCCGTCAGCACCGATAACGGCACGACGTAAAAGTTACAAAATCGCCGGGCATGACCGAGCCGGAATCGGAACCGCTTAGAACCCGTAATTTTTCTGAACTGGAAATCTTTTTCGAAAAAATTTTGGAATCGGAATCGTTTTTAATTTTGGTTCGAGTCCCTGGTTTGTACCGCGAAGTTGAAGGATGCGTTCCAGGCCACGAAAGAATGAGCGACGTGGTTACAAGCAGAGCCAGATTGAACGATGCTGTCCAGACCAAAGGCTGCACAAGTCTGTCCAACGTAGTTGACGGTCTCACAAGATTGTGCTTCGTTCAGTTGGGGTCTGCGCAAGTCCTCGCACCACGGCCGAAGGTCGCTGAGCCCCTAACAACTCGTTAACATGTCCATAAACCTTGGCCCTGTTCACCTACAGATATGAACCATGGGCCACCTGACTATTTAGCTGCTTACAGACAAACAACTGGAGGTAAAGTTAACAATGAGAAAGCTTTTCCTGTCCCAAGCCACAAAAAAGAGCATTCAAGTATCCGATAACAATATTTAATTTGAGCAAACCAAATTGCTAACAAGCCCTCCAGGCCAAAGTCGGGGCAGAATGCAAGACCACAGACGGCAAGCGTGGCTACAATTCAATAACACATTTACAGTCTCCAGATTTTCAGTACAAAGATAAATCCTCTTCACTGATACAAAAACATCAGATCACAAGGACGGCGCTACTTTCAACGCTAGCTTTCTCGAAAGCAAATCTAGTTCAACCTTATTTATTCATCAATGCCAGGCCTAATCCCTTTCAACCAATTGCAACACATACAAGACCTGCCCTTCGGTTGTAGAACTCATCGCATCCACCAGCTTTTGATTCAGTGAGACAGCCAGGGGCAAGGAGCAGGAACCAGAACTCATCCAAATCATAATTAACAGACATTATAAAGACGAGCAAGTTTTGTATTGCTTGTTTTATTTCATAACAAACTGCTTACATAGCTGCACACATGTCAACACTCGATTATGAAATGCAATACGTTATATAAACGATATTCTGCTCATGAGTTAGCGTTTGGTCCTCGCTTGCGACCGAACCCTTCCACGACATTCACAAAACGACGGTTGTATTGGATACGTCGCTTGGCACGTCCGGTCTTCTTCTTTTTCTTCTCCTGCTTCTCTACCTTCGGGGTCTGTCCCTTTACTTTACCGGCACGAGCCAGGGAACCGTGGACCTTCCCTCCCAAAAGGGCGACGGTGACATCGATGCTGGTCGACGAAAGACTGCTGAAGCTGTCGGCGTTGTCCAGAGGGGCTCCACCGCAGTACAGGCGAACGTCGTCGACTGGGATGTTCTCGAGAAGGGCCACCCGAGACTGGAATGATTGCAACAAGCGTTGAAACAAACGACAGGTTACGAGAAAAATAACGATTCTCCGAGTGGTCAGGTTAGAGGTTAGGCTTCAAAAACGTAGGTACCTTGATTTCGGCGACTGTGGCACTGTCTTCACAATTGATCACATGGTTAGCCAAACCACGCACGAGCAGCTGCATGATACTTCAATAATATGTTCTGGAACACATACAGAAAATACTTAAAACCATTAAAGAATCCGCTCCATTACCAGCCCGAGCCATACGGTCAGCACGTGTGTGAGTGTGTTAAACTCTTTTCAGGTCATACATTGCGCACGGTCAAGCATAGACGAGAAGGAGCAACAATAGTCGATAATTTGCATGACATTACATCTACTTTTTAAGCGAACAGCGAAGAATTACCAACAAAACTAGTACAATATTCACCTTCTCTTCAGTAACCACGACACGATGCAAAAGGAAGCTGTGTACCCAGTGTTGCCAGCCTGATAGATGTTAATTTCCCTAAAAACTTGACGAAATTTCCCTAGATTTGCGAAAAATTCCCCTGACATTTAAATTAACTTTGTTTTATGCACTGCATTTAGTTTTAAGGGCGATTATGAAAGAAAATATACGTTCAATTGAAATATTTTAAATTTTAATCACGATTTGAGACGATACGAGGCTATAGGCACCCCTATGAAAAATATATCACACCCGTTTCGAGCAAATCACAATCATCACATCATAATACTTAATGTAGCAACACTTGATTGGCAATTTAGTTTTTACCCAATAATAAAACAAGGATACAAAAAAATAATACAAGAGCATTAGGAGCATTAATAAGTTAAAGGGCGATTATTGATGAGCGTAGCGAGCGGAGCGATATCTTCAATTTCACTATACCCCCCAAAAAAAGTCACTTGTGTATTCTCTTTATAATCTTATTTAAATTACGAAAGCTCGTAATTGGCTAGTCATTTTATTTTCTGTACACAAATTAGCCTCCCAAAAATGTTGCCCATTCCGGGATTTGAACCCGGGTCCCCAAAATTCCGTTTACTTTTATTTTATTTATTTTTATTTTGTTTATTGGGTCCGCGAAAATTTGGGGACCCGGGTTCAAATCCCGGAATGGGCAACATTTTTGGGAGGCTAATTTGTGTACATACAAATAAAATCACTTGTGTATGTTTTTTGTTTGTTTTTGTATGTGTGTTTACACGCGCTCTACAGACCAAACGCCTGAACCGATTTTGATGAAAATGTCAGAGTACCTACCTTTGTTCTGAACTTAGACCCTCCACGTTTTTGGAAAAGATCGGGTCAGAAATTTTTTAATAAATCAATTTTCACGGAATTTTTCGATTTTTTCAAAATTTTGAATCTCTGTAAATGTCAATGTTCTTAACATATCTTCACCGAAACTTATAAACATGTCCACCTTAAACATATTTATTATGCCAGAAAATCTGAGGTCGGTAGGACTTTCCGATTGGTTTTTATTCGCATTTTTGCAGTGTTTTTTCGTGATTTGGTGCCTGATTCAATTATTCCGTATTCCTTCGTATCCTTGGTTACCAGCAATGTTGATTTCAGTTCGGGCCAAGGCATAAATTTGACCTGTTATCAGAAGTTTAGTGAGTTTCGTTTATGGAAGTAATCTGAAAGAAAATTCGCCTCAGTAATTTATCTCCAATCTAATAAGAACCCTCGGGCATAAGTTATGTCTTACGTATTTACGGTATCATTACTCAATGAGTTCATAATCTGCATTTTTTCCCTATCTGACAGCTTGGAGAGAAACAAAGGAACGTCAGAATCCGTCTACATTTCCAAGTGATCAGAATTTTTTAGTAGGCTCACTATACTTGGACTTGGTGCTCCACGGTTTTCATAGGCATTCTGCCTGCTTACCTTTTCATCAGCTATACAAAAACCGCAATCTACGCTCATCTTCAACGCAAAATTGCGTTCGCGAAGCCCTAGTGAAAGAAAATATACGTCAATTGAAATATTTTAATCACGTTTTGAGACGATACGAGGCATAGGCACCTCTATGAAAAATATATCACACCCGTTTCGAGCAAATCAGAGTAGTCGAGTGAAAATCATCATATCTAATACTTAATGTAGCAACATTTGATTGGCAATTTAGTATGTACCCAATAAAACAATTATACAAAAAAATAATACAAGGATTATTAGGAACTAGTTATCAAAATGAATAGTAACTTTTATTAACCAAGAATGCAATATCTCAGCAATCAACATAATTTAAAATCCCCACATCACAATACCATGGAGGTATAATGGGGGTTTAATACCTAGATGTAACAATACTTGATTGGCACTTAAGTTTCTACCCGATAAAACAAAGATACAAGGAAGAAACAGAGTCAGCGCTAGCCACATTACACTCGCCAGCAACACAATAGCAGTCGCACTGAAAACCACAGGCAGACACAGATCCATAATGCCTGGAATCGCTAGCTGCCTTCAAAGACGCAAACAAAATTGGGAAGGTTTCTGTACTGCAGGTATACTGAGCTTGAAGCACTCAACTCATCATGGGTGAAAATCAGGGGACTTCAGCCGTGGGACAGCCAAGCTGGGGCATTGCTATTTTACATGTTCAACCTGAACGGGATACATTATTTCCATGATTATCTTCGAAGAGCAAAGGTAGCAGACAAGATCGGACTAAACCCTTAAAGAAATAATTGGTTGCAAAACAGTTGTTTTAAACGTCCCTTTTACGAAATTTTAAAAAGGTAGTTTCTTAGTAGTAAAAGAATCGATATCCTGAAAAATAATACTCTTTTACTGCTCTTTTTCGTCTTATTTGTTTACGAAAAATAACCAACCATAGTTAGTAGAAAGGTTGCTGAACATCGTCAAAGCATGGTCGAAGGTAGTTAAAGAGTAACAGATGTTGTGAAAAGGATAGCAGAGCATAATATAGTTTCTGCCCAAAAAAAAGGCTCTGTGGGCAGTTTCAACACTCACAAGCCATGTCTTGGGTCGGACAAAAGGCTCTGTGGGCAGTTTCAACACTCACAAGCCATGTCTTGAGTCGGACAAAAGGCTCTGTGGGCAGTTTCAACACTCACAAGCCATGTCTTGAGTCGGACAAAAGGGTCTGTGGGCAGTTTCAACACTCACAAGCCATGTCTTGAGTCGGACAAAAGGCTCTGTGGGCAGTTTCAACACTCACAAGCCATGTCTTGGGTCGGACAAAAGGCTCTGTGGGCAGTTTCAACACTCACAAGCCATGTCTTGAGTCGGACAAAAGGCTCTGTGGGCAGTTTCAACACTCACAAGCCATGTCTTGAGTCGGACAAAAGGCTCTGTGGGCAGTTTCAACACTCACAAGCCATGTCTTGGGTCGGACAAAAGGCTCTGTGGGCAGTTTCAACACTCACAAGCCATGTCTTGAGTCGGACAAAAGGCTCTGTGGGCAGTTTCAACACTCACAAGCCATGTCTTGAGTCGGACAAAAGGCTCTGTGGGCAGTTTCAACACTCACAAGCCATGTCTTGAGTCGGACAAAAGGCTCTGTGGGCAGTTTCAACACTCACAAGCCATGTCTTGAGCCGGACAAAAGGCTCTGTGGGCAGTTTCAACACTCACAAGCCATGTCTTGAGTCGGACAAAAGGCTCTGTGGGCAGTTTCAACACTCACAAGCCATGTCTTGAGTCGGACAAAAGGCTGTGTGGTCAGTTTCAACACTCACAAGCCATGTCTTGAGTCGGACAAAAGGCTCTGTGGGCAGTTTCAACACTCACAAGCCATGTCTTGAGTCGGACAAAAGGCTCTGTGGGCAGTTTCAACACTCACAAGCCATGTCTTGAGTCGGACAAAAGGCTCTGTGGGCAGTTTTGAAACTCTACAGCTGTTGTCGCCCAAATGTCGCCAGCTGGCTAGGCCAGAGGCCGAGACTGTGAGCCTGACCCGCTGGCCGCTAGGGGCGCTGGCTGTCTGGCAACGGATATGGAATATTATTGTTATGGATGTTTATAAACGAGAAAACCCCAGATCAACGCAAGCAATTGTTAAAAAGATGTGTAAGATGCGGTTTTGCGGATTTGCGGTTTTGCGGTTTTGCTGCGATGTTATCCCGTCGGTGTGCAGTGCGCATGCCAGACTGGAGAAGCCAGCTGGCCCGAGCTGGGTGCTTATCCCTTCTGGCTTCGATTATCGAATCGAAGTATCGAATTATCGAAGTATCGAAGTATCGATTATCGAATTGAAGATTATCGAATCGAATTATCCCTTCTGAGATCGATTTTGTGCTATAGAATAGGCTCGCTGGAAACTAAAGGCCATATTATTCCACCAGGGCCCAGATTCACAAAGGGTTTTATCTCCTAATACCGTATTAACGTTTTGTCGAATATCAAGGTAATGAAAGAATGGCCACTAGTCCCAATTCACAAAAAATATTAAGCAGTAATAAGAGCGCTATTCGGTATTAAATCTAATACCAGCCCCGACTGGTATTGGTGAAGTTATGACCATATATCACATTTAAATTTTAATATCTGATTTTCTGTGAGATTTTTGTTTGTCTGTTCACAAATAACATTTAATGTGTATTTCGGTGTAGCACTATGAACATTTTTCAATATTCCTATGAATTAGGAACAAAACTTACACTTTTTTGACACTTCAAACCTCTTTGACATTTCGCTCCCACAGCTCCAACTGGCAGACGACAGAAGAACAGCAGACAAACGGTATTTAAATAAATGCGCACTCTGCACTGATTGGTCGAAATTTAAAATGTCATGACAACACTCTGAGTTTGTGATGAAATTTTACACCACGCAAATTTTTTGTTGGTGAATTCGGAATAGCACAATCAAGGTATTTATAAAGTTTTGCCGTATTAGTGAGGTAATAGTAATGCCGTATTATCTCTAATACGGTATTAAAGTTAAGACTCTTTGTGAATCCGGGCCCTGGGTTGCAACCTGCCGATCCACGGCCCTCTAAATGGTTTTGTTCCATTGGTGGTGATAGTAAATTTGCGGCAAGTAGGCCTAGGATCAGCAGGTTGCAACCCTAGTGGAATATGGGCTAAAGGAAACCCTTCATATCATCAAGAAGTTGTTGGCAGCTTTTATTTTGAATTTTTACCAAGCCTAAAATCAAAACACATAAAATGCACTAATTTTACCACTCCTGGCTGTTTCTAGCTAGGCCAATGCACAAAATATAGCTTCACTGCTGTTAACATTTCAAAATTTCACCAAGCAACTTCTGGCTAAATTGGGCTAAAAGGGAAAAACTAACGTTATACGATAATGATTTTCTCGTGACATTTCATTTGGACAATTAATGGCGTCCACAATTGGTTTCCAGAACATGGCCGCCCTCAGCCAAGCAGCGACTCTCTAGTCGCCTGGTTACTCCCAGTTGTCCACTCCATGCGGCACCATGCCCTCTATGTGCATCCTGACGTCATCAGACATCGATCCTCCCCCCCCCCCCCCCCCCCACGAGGACAGGTTATAATTATCACCATCGGCCGCGTCGGGGGGGGGGGGGGGGGGGGGCATTTGACCCCGAGGCGTATTAGCAGAACGTGTTATCGCTCAAACGAAACCACCGGCACCATCAGCTCGAACTGTGCACGGGGCTGATTTCGGTCGATTTCAGCACGGTTTCAAATGGGAGGTATAAGTTAAGCAACACTGAGTCGAGTCGGCCGGTGGACGGGTGACCCAAGTTAAGCAACACTGTAGTCGAATCAGTCGTTGGACGGATGACCCAAGTTAAGCAACACTGCGCCGAGCCGGGTGTTGTATGGGTGACCCGATGCTTACGGTTGGCACCGCGGCCCGAAGCGACCCGAAGGTTAACGAGACTGATCGAAACTCGGCACGTCCGTTCGTGCACAACGACCGGCGTTTTCCCCGCGGCGAGAGTTTGTTTCCGTCGGGAAAGAGAGCCACCGAAAGTCACGGAGTTGTCGACCGCTCTCCGTAACACGCATTGCACCCTCGGCGTTCCGACGCAGTTAGCCGCTCTGTGCCGCACCAAGGCTCTCTTTGCGGGGTGGCAATCGTTCTTCCCGTTCCACGAATCGAGCTACCTGTTGCCGGGCGAGCTGCGCGCGCAGCTGACCGGGTCGCCTCGATGTGGGGGCTGAAAAACAGCCTCGACCATCTGGACTGCAGCCTGGCCAGGGAGGGAGCCGAGCGTGCACCCGGTGCCGCACTGAGGAGCCTACACATCTGCCGGTTTTAGAAAGTGCCATTTTACTCACATTTAGGTACTTTTTGAAAATTCCCTCCGCTGTAAGTTTTCAAAATTCAACAACAACATAATATAATATCAGTCATCCAGCAAACTGTGATTATGTGATTATGTGACTGATGATTATGACAACAATGTCTGTGATTCTAGTCGAAATGTAGGATATATTTACCACTTTGAGACCTTTTTCGACACAGAATCTATTAAAAAAATTTCTTCGACAATACTAGTTGTCATAAGAATCTTAAATCAAGTTTTGTTATGAATGCAAGGTGGAGAAACTCGGAGCCCTTCACAATTCCAGCTCATAACACGAGCAAGTACGGAATCTTCCTTCGGAAATTCCAGAATTTGAAACTTTAAGACCCGGTTTTGCTGTGGCACGTTAAATATAAAATGGTCAATTAACTTGTTGTTTGCTTAGCAACGTCCAATCAGAGCCTTTATTTTCTTGCTAACGGACCGTTAGGATCTTAACGGGCCGTTAAATCGTGTGTGCTAAGAATAGGATATTTCGAACCTAATTCCCGAGGACAATATTTTTTAAATGTATTACGTTCATTTATATCATTTTGTTCATTAATTATATTAATTTTGTGTTAGATTGATTGGCTGTTTATTTATTTTATTTGTTTGCCCCACAGATGAGCTACACATGTGTTTTGTGGATATATTAAGGTGAAACCTAATAAAAAATATAAATCAAACCACTGCAGGTGTTTTTTATACGTTCGATGACAAGTCGCGCTAAAAACTCCGTCACAAAGCATTTAAAAACTCAATTGTTTACAATGACCATTTGATTATGAGTTAAAATTCCAGGAAAAATTCTGATTCAAACAAAAATAACTAACACAAAAATACCCGAGTCGAATATGAATCCTCCATATCGATATGATCAATAAAGACAAAATCAATTACAGCGGGGTTACAGTAACCCCGGGGGTAAATTTGTTATTCCCATGGAGATAAACACATTAAAGTGCACTATAAATTACATCCGATTGGCTGGAAATGATGTTTGACCCCGACTTCAATTGCAGCCAAAAACTTGTAAACCCGTTGATGTGCATCCAGGCTACTTAATGAGAGCAGGCCATTCGGTGCCCGAAAGAACACAATCCCAGGCCAGCACCGATGCCCTCCCAAGCACGACGCCCTCCCAAGCACGACGCCCTCCCAAGCACGACGCCCTCCCAAGCACGACGCCCTCCCAAGCAAGACGCCCTCCCGAGCACGACGCCCTCCCAAGCACGACGCCCTCCCAAGCACGACGCCCTCCCAAGCACGACGCCCTCCCAAGCACGACGCCCTCCCAAGCACGACGCCCTCCCAAGCACGACGCCCTCCCAAGCACGACGCCCTCCCAAGCACGACGCCCTCCCAAGCACGACGCCCTCCCAAGCACGACGCCCTCCCAAGCACGACGCCCTCCCAAGCACGACGCCCTCCCAAGCACGACGCCCTCCCAAGCACGACGCCCTCCCAAGCACGACGCCCTCCCAAGCACGACGCCCTCCCAAGCACGACGCCCTCCCAAGCACGACGCCCTCCCAAGCACGGCGCCCTCCCAAGCACGACGCCCTCCCAAGCACGACGCCCTCCCAAGCACGACGCCCTCCCAAGCACGACGCCCTCCCAAGCACGACGCCCTCCCAAGCACGGCGCCCTCCCAAGCACGACGCCCTCCCAAGCACGACGCCCTCCCAAGCACGACGCCCTCCCAAGCACGACGCCCTCCCAAGCACGACGCCCTCCCAAGCACGACGCCCTCCCAAACACGACGCCCTCCCAAGCACGACGCCCTCCCAAGCACGACGCCCTCCCAAACACGACGCCCTCCCAAGCACGACGCCCTCCCAAGCACGACGCCCTCCCAAGCACGACGCCCTCCCAAGCACGACGCCCTCCCAAGCACGACGCCCTCCCAAACACGACGCCCTCCCAAGCACGACGCCCTCCCAAGCACGACGCCCTCCCAAACACGACGCCCTCCCAAGCACGACGCCCTCCCAAGCACGACGCCCTCCCAAGCACGACGCCCTCCCAAGCACGACGCCCTCCCAAGCACGACGCCCTCCCAAGCACGACGCCCTCCCAAGCACTAGGGTTTCCAAACCAGGAAGCCCCGCCATGCCAGCCCCGCGTGCGACCGACCACGCCGCTCCACGCGACGCCAAATCAATAAGACAGTGATTTCGTCGCCATTCGGTTGGCTGGCCTGGACCAGAGAGCTTTGTTCGGCAGGGAGCGGCCATCTTCAAATCCGATCTAGACGCCATTAAATGTCCAAATTAAATCAATTCACATTTCATGGCGATTGACAGAACTTCAATGTGGCCCGTATAGCCTATATTTTTGGCTCACATTTAGCCTATATTTAGTTCAAAGTCATAATTAGCCTATATTTAGCCCATATTTAGCATATACTTTGCCGATATTTAGCCTATGTGAAGCCATATTTTGCCTATATATTTAGCCCACATTAGTCTCTTTTTTGCCGTACTTGTAGCTAAATTTTGCCCATCTTTCGACAACATTTAGCCAACATTTAGCCAATATTTAGCCCATTTTAAGCCCAAATTCAGCCTAGAGTCGCCCTGTGAAGACTGTAGGCGTATCACGACAGCGTAGGCGCCATCGTGAGTCCGTCTCCCTGCCGACCGAAGCCCCTCCACCCCGGACGCTGCGTCGAGCCCGCTCGGCGTCGGCGTCGGCGTCGGCGTCGGTGGCAGACGTCGCGACGCCTGGCAGCGACGCTCACGTGAGGCAACCAGTTGCTCGCGAGACCTGGACGAGTGCAGAGGGCGACTCGGTGGTGGAGGTGCTGGCTTCGTACTTCGGTGAGTCACACGGACGGGGTTTGAGCGGGACACGCGTGTGGGAGTTGGGACTCGGATCAAGGTATTATTGTGTGGTGAAGGTATTGATGTGCAGGTATAGGTATCATGTCACATGGGCATGGGTCATTCATGGGACCTTGTGTTGTCTTCGATGCAATGTCTTTGCTGTTTGTAAGCCGGCCTGTTTTCGCACAAAACACGTGTGTTTGGGGGTTTGGGACTGTGCTGGTATTGTGCACCATCCACTCGTATTAGGTATCATGTCACATGGGCATGGGTCATTGGACCTTGTGTTGTCTTCGATGCTATGTCTTTGCTGTTTGCAACCGGCCTGTTTTCGCACAAAACACGTGTGTTTGGGGGTTTGGGACTGTGCTGGTATTGTGCACCATCCACTCGTATTAGGTATCATGTCACGTGGGCATGGGTCATTCAATGGACCTTGTGTTGTCTTCGATGCAATGTCTTTGCTGTTGGTAAGCCGGGCTGTTTTCGCCCAAAACACCGTTGTTTACATAGGACAGCATTTTTGTGCCGGTAAAATAACACAATATTATGGCTATTCTCCTACTAAAGTTTCATAATATTATATTGGTCTATTATATCATAATAATATATCCATACTTGTAAAACCCAAATGAGTCAGTTTGTTTTCGTAGATTTTCTTTCTTTATGCGTTTCCACATTTTTACACACATTTTTCCTGCAAGTTTGGGGACCTTGCGGGTTATCGTTGACATGCAGTGCTCGGGGTAGTTTTCGGGACCGTCTGCCCAAAAATGGGCCCTTCTTGGATAAAATTAATATAGTTCAGTCCCATGGTATTTATAAATACATATTGTATGAATTTATATTTCAATGAAATTAGTGTTTTTTTACAATTTGGTTGGTTTCGTACATGCTTCTTAGAAACTCTGAAGATTTTATCAACTTTTAGTGTGCAAAAACCTATTATGCTATAAGAGGCTGATCTCGGCTCTACGGTAATATATCATATTACAATATTAATACTAATATAATATAAGAGCCACATTAAATAGTGATGAACCGTATAATTTGTCAATACAACATTAGTTATGGCCTTGTGTTATGTTGACGTCGTAAAACTTTTGTGGCAGAGTTTTGTCAGAAGCGCAGTCCCGTGTATAACCAACGGGGCTTTGTTCGACTGTACAAAGACTTTGTCTGCAGGGGGAGAGCGATTTGCTTTGGCCGAACGTTCGCTGAATTTCTAACAAGTCGTTTTTTGGGGTGATGTATTTTTCGATTGATGTATAACATGTATTTGTACTTTGTAGTAAACAAAAACATATTCGATGTCTGAATTGCCGGGCTGTTTTGGCGAGAAACGGAATCGAGATGGGTTTACCTATACTTTGTTAGGTTCGGTTGTGTTGCGAAAGCCGCACTGCCTGAATACCTGAATACCTGAATACCTGAATTGCCTGAATGCCGCACCTGAATTCTTATTTCTTATAAAATGTTCGAAAATTTTTGATAAGATTTCTAAAAAATGTATTCATCTACAAGAACCGTCGAATAATTGTTAGTAGATTAAACGCGTCAATATCACGCTTGCTGTGATTCCAACTTCAAAGTGCGGGTTTCAATTCGAATCATCAAAACTGAACCGGCATCATACCGGCATCATACCGGCATCATACCGACATCATACCGGCATCATACCGGCATCATACCGACATCATACCGGCAGCATACCGGCATCATACCGACATCATACCGGCAGCATACCGGCATCATACCGGCATCATACCGGCATCATACCGGCATCATACCGGCATCATACCGGCATCATACCGACATCATACCGACATCATACCGGCATCATACCATGGTCATACCGTGGTCATATTTTCGCCTCACATTCGACGAGTTTTGAGCCCCAAATCCACATCTTTCTCCTTGAGACGATCAATTCGAATCCACTCAGTTCGGTGTCTCCCTAAGGATGATGACTCCCTTAGGCCCTTGGACACGTCCTATGGCAACACCGGGGTTCGAACCCCGGACAGACAGGCGACTTCGCCAAGTGCGTGGGTCCTTCAAAGTGTGCGTACTTCAATGCGTATGCAGTACTTGAAAGTGCGTATCGGTATTAAAGCGCGTGTATACATATAAGTAGGAAGTGCGTGCGTTAAATCGAGATAAGAGATTTTGAATTGTGGATGGGTTTTTTTCAAATGAAGTAAAATTTCATTATTTTCGCTTATTTTTGGACTTCGCCAGTATCATTTGAATGTAGTAAGCCTAGGTTAAAAACCAATCAATTCGTATGTTACGTTTTTGACGTCAGTCGAGCTAACACCGTTGAGGAAGACGAAGTAACTAGTAGTATGTCACGAAATGGCGGGAAACCAGTGAGGCTTTATTATTCAGCATTCAAATCCCAGTTTGAAATGGTGTTCTTGAAACTGACTCGACTCACAAGCCTGTCCTTGTTCCAGCATCAACGGGGCCGTGACACGAGCTTCGTGGACGCAGCAACTCACCGCCTTCTCGAGTCTTGCGCCGGGAAACCGGAGAACTTCGACAAATTGCACATCCCAGCCCTCGCCAGGCATCGAACTGTGAACGTGTACGGCCTAAGAGCAGTGATAACAACCTTACAGTGATAACAACCAAACAGTGATTACAACCTTACAGTGATAACAACCAAACAGTGATTGCTATTCAAAAGTGAAAAAAGCCTAGCGGAGCTTCAAGTTATAACTGTGCAAATGCGAAATTGGCATGCGAGAGTGATTCTAGCTTCTAAGCGCAAACAAAAAGTTCTTGATATTACAAAAAGTTACTTTATTCACTATAAAAAAAAAAACGATTATAACTTAAAGTGGTAGTGATGTAAGCAGCCTAAAGGTTTCAACGTGCGATTGCAAAATTAGCCTGGGATAGTGTTCCTATAGCAAAAAGTAACTTTTCTAGCAAGAAAATCTTGATATTACAAAAAGTGACTTTATTCTGTAAAAACTAAACAATTATATACTGAAAGTGCGGTGACAACGAAATGAAGTTAGCGGCCTACACGTGTGACAACTGTCCGCGTGCAAATCGGGCCTAAGTGCGACCAGTGAGCGCAGCAGTGTTGCCAACTCACGCGTTGCCATGACGTCATCGTAGCCTCCCAGCGCCATGTCCCGAGCAGAGCGACACTAGCGCCAAGCGGCGGCGATGGCAGTCAACAGTCCGGGCCCCGAGTGCCGATCGCCGAGGACCCCGAAGTCCCCGACGCACTTCCCCTTCTTCCCGCCGTCCGCCGGCAGCGCACAGTCGCCCAGACAGTTCGGCCCTCAGGTACGTGCACTGGACCAGGGGCGTCTTCCTCCTCGAGGACCCACTGCTGCTAGACACGAGCTAGGAGGACCCACTGCTGCTAGACACGAGCTAGGAGGACCCACTGCTGCTAGACACAAGCTAAGAGGACCCACTGCTGCTAGACACGAGCTAGGAGGACCCACTGCTGCTAGACACGAGCTAAGAGGACCCACTGCTGCTAGACACGAGCTAGGAGGACCCACTGCTGCTAGACACGAGCTAGGAGGACCCACTGCTGCTAGACACGAGCTAAGAGAACCCACTGCTGCTAGACACAAGCTAAGAGGACCCACTGCTGCTAGACACGAGCTAGGAGGACCCACTGCTGCTAGACACGAGCTAAGAGGACCCACTGCTGCTAGACACGAGCTAAGAGGACCCACTGCTGCTAGACACGAGCTAGAAGGACCCACTGCTGCTAGACACGAGCTAAGAGGACCCACTGCTGCTAGACACGAGCTAAGAGGACCCACTGCTGCTAGACACGACCTAAGAGGACCCACTGCTGCTAGACAGGAGCTAAGAGGACCCACTGCTGCTAGACACGAGCTAAGAGGACCCACTGCTGCTAGACACGAGCTAAGAGGACCCACTGCTGCTAGACACGAGCTAGGGGGACCCACTGCTGCTAGACACGAGCTAGGGGGACCCACAGCTGCTAGACACGAGCTAGGAGGACCCACTGCTGCTAGACACGAGCTAAGAGGACCCACTGCTGCTAGACACGAGCTAAGAGGACCCACTGCTGCTAGACACGAGCTAAGAGGACCCACTGCTGCTAGACACGAGCTAAGAGGACCCACTGCTGCTAGACACGAGCTAGGAGGACCCACTGCTGCTAGACACGAGCTAAGAGGACCCACTGCTGCTAGACACGAGCTAGGAGGACCCACTGCTGCTAGACACGAGCTAGGAGGACCCACTGCTGCTAGACACGAGCTAGGAGGACCCACTGCTGCTAGACACGAGCTAAGAGGACCCACTGCGGCTAGACACGAGCTAGGAGGACCCACTGCTGCTAGACACGAGCTAAGAGGACCCACTGCTGCTAGACACGAGCTAAGAGGACCCACTGCTGCTAGACACGAGCTAAGAGGACCCACTGCTGCTAGACACGAGCTAAGAGGACCCACTGCTGCTAGACACGAGCTAAGAGGACCCACTGCTGCTAGACACGAGCTAGGAGGACCCACTGCTGCTAGACACGAGCTAGGAGGATCCACTGCTGCTAGACACGAGCTAAGAGGACCCACTGCTGCTAGACACGAGCTAGGAGGACCCACTGCTGCTAGACACGAGCTAGGAGGACCCACTGCTGCTAGACACGAGCTAGGAGGACCCACTGCTGCTAGACACGAGCTAAGAGGACCCACTGCGGCTAGACACGAGCTAGGAGGACCCACTGCTGCTAGACACGAGCTAAGAGGACCCACTGCTGCTAGACACGAGCTAAGAGGACCCACTGCTGCTAGACACGAGATAAGAGGACCGACTGCTGCTAGACACGAGCTAAGAGGACCCACTGCTGCTAGACACGAGCCTAGGGTTTCACAACTGCCCACAGAGCCTTTTGTCCGACTCAAGACATGGCTTGTGAGCGTTGAAACTGCTCACAGAGCCTTTTGTCCGACTCAAGACATGGCTTGTGAGTGTTGAAACTCTTAGCTCGTGTCTAGCAGCAGTGGGTCCTCGAGGAAGATGCAAATCCACTCTCCTTCTCAAAGTGAAATGGAGTTTAGTTTAAGTTGTGTCTACATTTTAAAAGGTTGTTGTTGTAACTTCTGACATTGCGCTGTCAATAATTCGATACTCTGACCATTCAACCCATTAGCGAAACAATGGGACGGCCTGCGAATGTTGTCACCTTTGGCTAGCTTCTAGCAGCAGGGGAGCCTCTTTGAGAGTGAAACAGCATGGCTTGCTAAACGTTTCAAAGCTTACAGCCCATGCTGTTGTCCAGCCCAAGGCATAGCATGCCAAATGTTTCAAAGCTCACAGCCCATGCTGTTGTCCAGCCCAAGACATAGCATGCCAAACGTTTCAAAGCTTACAGCCCATGCTGTTGTCCAGCCCAAGACATGGCTTGCCAAACGTTTCAAAGCTTACAGCCCATGCTGTTGTCCAGCCCAAGGCATTGCTTGCCAAACGTTTCAAAGCTTATAGCCCATGCTGTTGTCCAGCCCAAGACATGGCTTGCCAAACGTTTCAAAGCTTACAGCCCATGCTGTTGTCCAGCCCAAGGCATGGCTTGCCAAACTTTTCAAAGCTCACAGCCCATGCTGTTGTCCAGCCCAAGACATGGCTTGCCAAACGTTTCAAAGCTTACAGCCCATGCTGTTGTCCAGCCCAAGGCATGGCTTGCCAAACGTTTCATAGCTTACAGCCCATGCTGTTGTCCAGCCCAAGACATGGCTTGCCAAACGTTTCAAAGCTTACAGACCATGCTGTTGTCCAGCCCAAGGCATGGCTTGCCAAACGTTTCAAAGCTTACAGCCCATGCTGTTTTCCAGCCCAAGGCATGGCTTGCCAAACGTTTCAAAGCTTACAGCCCATGCTGTTGTCCAGCCCAAGGCATGGCTTGCCAAGCAATGTTTTTAGCTCCATTGGTATAAGTTCGGTCTGGGTCGCTGGTAGGAAAATATGAGTACCTACACCCGTATCTTTGTTATCTGACGGCGTAAAAAGCAATTAAGAGGCAAACTGTTTCAATATCGAATTCATTGGCAGAGCGGCCTTATCGAGATTGGCCAGCAGACATCAGCAATGGGATTTCTGGCTCTGGTCCTCAGATGAAATCAACTCCAGTTTGCGTTAGTGGTACATTCGGGCATACAGACATTGCTCGCGTATGTCCAGCTTGGATTCACCTTTTTGCTGAGGACGAGCTCCTCTTTCTACCAGTCATGACTGCCATTTGTCGTTGTTTAAATGTCCAGCTTGGATTCACCTTTTTGCTGAGGACGAGCTCCTCTTTCTACCAGTCATGACTGCCATTTGTCGTTGTTTAAATGTCCAGCTTGGATTCACCTTTTTGCTGAGGACGAGCTCCTCTTTCTACCAGTCATGACTGCCATTTGTCGTTGTTTAAATGTCCAGCTTGGATTCACCTTTTTGCTGAGGACGAGCTCCTCTTTCTACCAGTCATGACTGCCATTTGTCGTTGTTTAAATGTCCAGCTTGGATTCACCTTTTTGCTGAGGACGAGCTCCTCTTTCTACCAGTCATGACTGCCACTTGTCGTTGTTTAAATGTCCAGCTTGGATTCACCTTTTTGCTGAGGACGAGCTCCTCTTTCTACCAGTCATGACTGCCATTTGTCGTTGTTTAAATGCGCGGTTTATCGCACCTCAAGGAACAATATGATGTCAATGAGTGGAAATTGTTACTGGTTTAAGCAGGTACCAGTACCGAGAATGCAATGGATGCAAGGGAGGGCTCGGTACCTGCCCGGCAAGCAGGAGGTCCCGGGTTCGTATCCCGGTTTGGGTGCACATTTTTCCACCTTCGCCTCCCTCCCAATTATAAATGAATGTTTTCGGGGAGATTAAATTAAAGCAAACAGGCGGCAAGTTTTGCAGAAAATATATCTGTATTCGCTCAGTTGAACTCGTCTTTAGAACATTGACACTCACACAATTATCATTCAATCATTCATATTACATATTTACAGTGGTGTTAGCCAAAGATTACCGCAACCTGCTGGACTTTGGAAGTAAAATATCATTTGACTCTTTAAGATTTGTTAAGAGTAAAGTTGTAAATAATGGTATAATGATGAATACAATTTTTAATGGTAATAATAATAACTCAATAATTTGATTCCATGGTATGTTACTTTATGATATATGAGATTCCCAGAAAGTGGCAATCTCAAATTAATTCTAGTGTAAAGCTTTAATACCTTTGGAATTCAGATGCAGTCGGCTCTTTTTGCAATCCGAGACACGGAAACTGATCGTCCGCTGCCCACGCGCTGCCCACAGAGCCCGTCGTCCGCGCAGTCGCACTTCGCCTTCTCGCCGGGCGCGCGCAGTCCGCGCAGTCCGCGCAGTCCGGCGCCCGAGTTCGCGTTGTGCGCGCGCAGCTCGGCGTCGAGCAGCGCGGGCCGACGCGACTCCAGTGGATGCGCGCGCAGGTCGAGCGAAGGCAGCGCGCTCTCGTCGTCGGCGGGCGGAAGGTCGAGGAGGTGAGTCCCCATGGCTTGTCCTATCTTAGAACCACTGAGGTCGAGGAGGTGAGTCCCCATGGCTTGTCCTATCTTAGAACCACTGAGGTCGAGGAGGTGAGTCCCCATGGCTTGTCCTATCTTAGAACCACTGAGGTCGAGGAGGTGAGTCCCCATGGCAATTGTCCTATCTTAGAACCACTGAGGTCGAGGAGGTGAGTCCCCATGGCAATTGTCCTATCTTAGAACCACTGAGGTCGAGGAGGTGAGTCCCCATGGCAATTGTCCTATCTTAGAACCACTGAGGTCGAGGAGGTGAGTCCCCATGGCTTGTCCTATCTTAGAACCACTGAGGTCGAGGAGGTGAGTCCCCATGGCTTGTCCTATCTTAGAACCACTGAGGTCGAGGAGGTGAGTCCCCATGGCTTGTCCTATCTTAGAACCACTGAGGTCGAGGAGGTGAGTCCCCATGGCTTGTCCTATCTTAGAACCACTGAGGTCGAGGAGGTGAGTCCCCATGGCTTGTCCTATCTTAGAACCACTGAGGTCGAGGAGGTGAGTCCCCATGGCTTGTCCTATCTTAGAACCACTGAGGGGGGCGATTGTGTTACTTTGTTCCGTTCGATTTAAGGCTCGAAATCACTCGATTTCAAATCACTGCCCCCCGTGTGAAGACTATATTATTGGAGTGAGCTCATACTCGGGCAGCTTCCCGCTCAAATTTCACCTCCTACTGGATACCAACTTGTGGCCACACCGTTTGTCCGATTGTAACGAAACCCTTGTCTACGGAATCCTCACACTTTTGGCAACAAATTGTGTGTTTGCAAATCTCGAAAATATTCACTAATCTAGAATTTTCAAGCATTCTATAACAACCCTATTTCTCCCCGGCGACACTTTTCAATTCAATTCTCAATTCACTTCAGTTTATTTCCTGTTGATAACATATTACATTACATAAGGAACGTCCAGGATTTAAGACCTCTGGCCTCGCCAACATGCATAGAGACAGGGTCGCACTTTTAGACAACCCCTTAAGCCGTGTGTCCACAGCCGGCAATGTCAGTGACACGATGTCATCGGCATCGGCTCTGCCACCAATCAGAGACTCTGGACGTGCATGACGTCATGTTCGCGACTCTGCCACGGAGTCTCTGATTGGTGCAGAGCCAATGTTGATGACAACGTGTCACTGACATTGCCAGCTGTGAACCCAACTTTAGAACCAATAAGCTTGGTGTTTCCAGCAGGCGATGTCAGTGACACGATGTCATCGTGACGTCATGCACATCCAGAGTCTCTGATTGGTGCAGAGCCAACGTTGATGACGTCGTGTCACTGACATTGCCGGCCGTGAACCTCCAGCCTAAGGTTTAGTCACCTCGCGGGTGTCTCGCTTCACCGGCCGCTGACGCATCTCTCCCCCGACGACACTGGCCGCGTCGCCCGCCAACGTGCATCGAGACAGGGTTGCACTTCTGGCTCAGACGAAGACTAATCTAAAATACCGTTGGTTCGTGGGCACCGGTCGCCTATTCTACTCCTGATCCTGATCCTGATCCTGCTTCCGATCCAGGAAGTCTCCCACCCAGCCCCGCATAGAATGCAGGAAACTCTGGCTGGACCCTCGACGTCTCCACCGTGGGCAGTCCAGCCATGGTCACCGACCGCCACGAAACACCGCACTGTGCTTCTAGAGAATTTCCCAAACACACAAATAGCTGCAAACAGCTACGCTCATCTTCAACGCGAACACTTTGGCAGCGTTACCTAGTTAAATATATTCAATGTCTTTGCGTTTTGAAAACACTAGGGCTTCGCGAACGCAATTTGTGTTGCGTTGAAGATGAGCGTAGGTAGCGGTTTGTGTATAGCGGATTAAACGGTGCAGGCAGCAGTCACAAGAAAACCATGGAGCACCAAACCTGACCATTGCCTTCTCGAAAATTCTAATCACTTGAAAATGTATACGGATTCTGACGTTCCTTTGTTTCTCGTCGAGGTCAACAAAGATGGTAACCAAGGAAACGAAGGAAACCGAACTCGTATTGAAGCAGCCGTCAAATCACGAAAAAAACACCACAAAAATGCTAATAAAAACTAATTGGAAAAACCTACCGAACTAAGATTTGCAGGCATGATAAATATGTATAGGGTCAACATGTTTAGAAGTTTTGGTGAAGTTATATTCAGAACTTTGAAATTTACAGGGGTTCAAAATTCTGAAAAAATCGAAAAATTTCGTAAAAATTTATTTATAAAAAATTTACTAAACCGATCTTTTTCAAAAACGCAGGGGGTCTAAGTACAGAGGTAGATACTCAGAAATTTTCATCCATATCGGTTCAGGCGTTTGGTCTGTAGAGCGCGCACAAACACACACACAAAAAAAAAAAAAAAAAACATACACAAGTGACTTTTTTTTGGGGTAAGTGAAATTGAAGATTTCGCTCTGCTCGCTTCGCTCATCAAATATATTTCAAACAGGGATTTGAATGCTAGGACATAGGTAGTAGGCATGCGTCTAAGAAATTTAATATCTTTGCATCTTTATTTGTTAAGAAAGAAACGCCATAAATTTGAATGACAATAATGATCGTTGCCATGGCAGCGAAACGATTTGTTTGTCTGCGATTACAACAATGTGGGGCAGCCGAAACGAGTGGCTGGAAATCAGGGGTGGAAAGCTAAAAATTTCATGCAAATCGCCACCGATTATCGCTAACGGCACGGCAAGACACCATACGTGTTTGTACAGCCCTTGTCAGTAGTCATGGCAACAGCTGTTGTCCGCGTGATTTCAAGCGGGGCCGTGATTGAGAGGGAGTCATATGTATCAATGGGGTTGGAATTGAGATAACAAACGCGCCCAGTGAGCCTCTAAACTCCAAAGAATGCTACTAGTTTTTGACGCCAACACATTTTGAATGCGTTGGTGCATGTGCAATCATTCTCATTGAATGCAGTCGACGATTTCACGCAGTCACATACTTTATCATTTCATTTCATCGTCCAAATAGCCAATCGCGTTGGTAAAACTCTGAGCTTCGATTTGCGAATGTGCACAATGTAAAAGACTTGCAGCAGTACGATGCATTCGGTGAGAAGCATTCGGTGAGATGCATTCGGTGAGATGCATTCGGTGAGATGCATTCGGTGAGAAGGAGAGCGGCCGTCATTGAGGGGAAATCATGTCTCGATCGACCCAATTATTGGGAGCTGTCAAGTGCTGGAATTGAGAATTGAGATAACAAATTCTAGCCTCTACCAACCTCCAAAGAATGCTACTAATTTTGGACATGTAGGTAGGTACACATTTTCAATACATTAGTGTATATGTGTCCTGCTTGCTGCAATCATGGATTAATTGTTCATCTGTGATGCAATGATTCTCATTGAACGAAATCAAGGATCAAAAGTCACTCGCGTGTTCAAATAGAGATTTGGAATGGTAAAACTCTGGCCTTTGGGTAGCAGCTAACGAGAACTCTCAAGTCGAAATGCAGTAAGATGCATCCCAATTATTATTCTACGTCAGTAGCGCAGCGAAACATTGTGCCTTGTGTTCACTCGGTGCTTGAAACAATTGGCAGCTCTCATCAACAATTACATGATGTTATGATCTGACTGGCGGGGATTTTACGAGCGTTGCCTAGCGACTAGCGAGCCAGTGAAACCAGTTTTCATTCGGCCAAATCATCGCAATGTTGTCGTGTTTCTGTGTTTGAAATCAGTTGGGGTTATTACACAGTCAAATATCATTCTTTGCTTCACAATCTTGGAAATGAGAACCTAACCTAGCCTATTACCATAGAGCACCTGCAACAGCAGCCTGCGTAAAACTCACTGGTGGTCAACCTCAATGTTAATTCACATTTAAAAACAATTGCCAGTATGCTGTCCACCAGTGAGGTAACATGTATTGCAGGTGATCTATAAAACCTATAATACGGTATATATTTACCTTCTCAGCCAGATTAATGGCAATAAGTAAATGAACATAATTTGCCAGTATATCATTATGTGTCTGCGTTGGCAAGCAGCAGGCTGTGAAGTGTAGGTGCCTACTGACACGTTTGGTGAAACACTCACAAAGAATCAAACTGAAGCTACAATTTGATTTGAGCAAAATACAAGATTAGATTCTGGTTTTATTGATGAGCGTAGCGAGCGAAGCGAGCGGAGCAAAATCTTCAATTTTACTTACCCCAGAAAAAAGTCACTTGTGTATGTTTTTTTTTTTTTTTTTTTTTTGTGTTTGTGCGCGCTCTACAGACCAAACGCCTGAACCGACATGGATGAAAATTTCTGAGTATCTACCTCTGTTCTCAACTTAGACCCCCTGCGTTTTTGAAGAATATCGGTTAAGTAAATTTTTTATAAATCAATTTTTACGAAATTTTTCGATTTTTTCAGAATTTTGAACCCCTGTAAATTTCAAAGTTCTGAACATAACTTCACCAAAACTTCTAAACACGTTGACCTTATACATATTTATCATGCCTACAAATCTTAGTTCGGTAGGTTTTTCCAATTGGTTTTTATTAGCATTTTTGTGGTGTTTTTTTCGTGATTTGACGGCTGATTAAATACGAGTCCGGTTTCCTTCGTTTCCTTGGTTACCAGCTTTGTTGACCTCGAAGAGAAACAAAGGAACGTCAGAATCCGTCTACATTTTCAAGTGATCAGAATTTTCGAGAAGGCAATGGTCAGGCTTGGTGCTCCATGGTTTTCTTGTGACTGCTGCCTGCACCTTTTAATCCGCTAGACACAAACCGCTACCTACGCTCATCTTCAACGCAACACAAATTGCGTTCGCGAAGCCCTAGTAGAGAAAAGAATTGTAGCTCTTGTCGCCTTCGAAGTAGGGAGCCGAGGCAGCCTTTGTCTTTCCTTCGCCCTGCCCCCTGGTTCCCTCTATGTGGTACATGGGGTCAATTATGTGGGAATGGTCCACTGATCTCAAATAGCCTGGACAGCTGTTGCCATGGTGCGGTTTTGAATTGAACATTCAACAAGTAGGAGTCCCAAATTTTGAGTCTCCCCATAAGATCCCTTAGTAATTTTAGTGATTTTACTAACCATTTCTGCAGCTTTTAATCAGATATCTACATTGAACAGAAGTGTGTAGCATTCAGAGAGGCCTTTGATATGTATTTATGGACCCTGCTTGATGCTTAGGCTCGAAATATGCACGTGAATAGCACATCATGTACAAGCTGTGAAACCAAGTGAAAAGTCAATGCCGAAAACAGGCTCCAATAAACTGAAGTACTAATTTCATAAAGTAGTGAATTTAGAGCACTGCTGCCCCCCCAAAATCAAATTTCATATAACCAGGCATTATTTTAGTGCCGGTTGCTGTAACTTTGATGTTGTAATTTTGCTGGAATCATGTTTTAAAAACCGTCCAATTAGCATTAAAATCATAGGGAGTCCACAGATTTTGGGACCCCCATACCTGCTGTAAACAATGACAACTTGCTGTCATCTGACTTCAATTTTTAGCTGCCGGCTGGATACTATGCTCCATCCAGGCTATTAGAGATCAGAGCTGCTAGCTGGATACTATGCTCCATCCAGGCTATTAGAGATCAGTGGAATGATTCCCAACACAGCAATACACTTTTGACGATACAGGACCAATAAAGAATAAGCTCTAGAATTGACCGAGTTTGTTGTTTGTTGACTCACCATTGAGCAAAGTGCAGCAGCCAGACATCCATTGCTGACATTGGGGTTGCATAGTTCGGCCACTCTTCACTTCACTGCACAATCTTCTTATCTGCCATTTTGAAAACAAACGCACACACACTCTCACAATGCCAATTGTAATTACGTGCACTGCTTTTGCTACTCATTACTCGCAGTGAATACCGTCACTTAATTGCAAGATTGTTAGAACTAAAACTCCCGACAAACACATTTAGGCAATTACGCAAGCACAGTACATGACGTAGCTAACAGGTGGAGCAGCCGGGCAGATCGAAGCTCCTGTCATTGCTCAAGTCTCGGGTTCGACACCGGACCAGTTTGACATTTGACAGCTGTTGTCATTCAGTGTGATAAGTCACCGGCAAGTGACAGACAAGATGAGTGTTGTCACAGCAACAAAGTGCGATCGTTTCCGAGCCGTGCCACGTGGATTCCGTGTGCTCACAGAAGGAAAGCCAACCCCGAAGGCCGTGACGTGCAGACCGAGTAGGTAGCAACAAGTGGTCGACTTTGGGACACATTGCAAAACTAGAAACACAGCGAAACACCCTAGACTCATGTCTACGTGTCCTGACTTCAGCACTGGTTTTCAAAAACAACCACAAACTGAGAAACTGAATGTCTCACTAGATTCCCGGCGGCTAAATTCCGTTTCGTGCCTCGTAGTTGCAATCTAAAATTCTACCGCATGGTCAGCATACTAGGAGCGTCAAATCGCAGGCAGCGGTATGTGGTGTGCTGGCCAAGCTCCTAGGGCGCTTGCTCCATGTGCGAGGGGTCGTGCGTTCGATTCCACGTCGAGTCGTGCGTTTTGTTTTTTAGAAAAACGATTTGTTGATTCAAAACATATTATTTACACGCATTTGCAAAGTCTTTTGCATTGTATTCATGTTATTTACTAGATTCGTTGACATTTCTTTGTTTTCCTACGGACTCATTATCGTATGTTTTTCGTGCGTGTAGGATTTGAAGTTTTATGTTGTTGCCCCGAACACAACATTACCGTACGTTGTCGTTTAGTGTACCCGAGGTAATTTTTTTAAGGCCGGCCCCGGTCAAATTGCCCAAAAAGGCCAATCTTAACGTGGGAAATTTAACATTGCGTCTACGAGGCACGAAACGGAAACACGCTGCCCGATGTGTGATTGTGAATTTGCTCCCTGCGACGACGTACAGTAGTGACTTGACATTTGACAGGTACGCCACACTCATACTGGGCTATGATCAGACCTCTGCATCTATCTCAGGAGGGACGATACCTATACGCATGGTGACATCAGCTGCATGTGGATTGGGATGTTCGAAACACTAGCTGGTGTTCGAGCTGTTTGCTGTACGCTATTTTGTACCTGTAGTCTTGACCCACTGGGTGCTACACAGCCAGTGGCGTAGTGCTGGAAATAAAGGTGGGTAAACGGTAACTTTTCGTCAACCCCGGGGGGGGGGGGGGGGGGGGGGGGGGGGGGGGGTAGTAAAACTGCATTCTTATTTCCACATTTTGGTCATTACCAACACACCCTATTTCCACATATCAAACATTGTTGTTTGGCGCTTACGACTATTTTCGTTTGGGTTTCACTAAAACACGTCCACACATCTCGATTTGCGCCTCAAAGGTAAATGGATAAATGGGTACCTAGTGGGTGACTGGGTGTGCTATGGGTGGGTCGGAAATGGGTAATTGATGAGCGAAGAGAAATCTTCAATTTCACTACCCGTAAAAAAGTCACTCGTGTATGTTTTTTTTTTGTGTGTTTGTGCGCGCTCTACAGACCAAACGCCTGAACCGATTTGAATGATCATTTCTGAGTACCTAGGTACCTTTGTTCTCAACTTAGACCCCCTGCGTTAAAATGCTCCACACATCTTCCCTTCAAAGCAGAAAAAATAGCAAAATTTGACAATTGGGTAAGTTTGGAAAAGTACGGATATTTATTGAAAAGTTCATTTTTTTTCTTCAAATTTTCCCAATTTCGATTGTTGCCTTTAGTAACCATCGAGACAAATCGAAACATCACACCAGATTTTTTGACTTGAAGTTGACTTCAAGATTTGACAGATATTAGAAATTCTGTCAATTTCGTGCACGCAAGTTTTTGAAAGTAAGTCCGCGGCAGAAATATATCTCCAACCTAACAAAAACCCTTGGGCATGAGTTACATTTATGTATGTTTACATGGACAATGCTCAATGACCTCAAAGTGAGCATATTTCCGCCACCCGACAGCTCGGACAAAAACAAAGATACCTAGGTCAAAATCGTTAACATTTTCAAGTGATCAGAATTTTTAAGAAAGCAATGGTCCGGCTTGCTGCTCCATGATTTTCATAGACTTTTTGCCTCAATCTTTTTATGCGCTATATACAAACCGCTACGCTCATCCTCAACGCAACACAAATTGCGTTCGCGAAGCCCTAGCATAAGGTTAATGGGTATATAACGCGTTAAATATAGAACAAGTATGGAAAACTCGCAAAAGTGAGACATATTTTTAAAGCTAGAAATTCTTGTAGGTACCAGCGTATTTCTTCAAAATGAATGGTGGGTATACTCCGCATACCCGCGTATACCCTAGACTACGCCACTGGGTGCTACAGTGTTCAAACTGCCGGGATTCAAGACGACCAGTCAGGAATTGTGCGGTCTTTGTTATCTAATTGATCCGAAGGGTGAAAGACAATGGGTTAACTTGCTCACATGTAAGGCTATTTATTTCAACGCTCTTTGTTCGATTCGCCAACGCTTTGGTTGCCATGGCTACCACTTGCTTGGTTCGAGCGCTTCCAGCCTGATGGTCGTGTTCGAGATGTCGTGTGGTGTTTCTCTAGACACAAATCCCCAGGACCCGGATTCACCGAACGGGGCTTTAAGTTTCTGGGTCTAAAATTGGGGTTCAATATTGTTCAGCCAATCTGATTCAATGTTTTGGGCATTTTTGATGAGCGAAGCGAAATCATCAATTTCACTTCTGTTTAAAAAAAAAAAACTTGTGTGTGCTTGTTTTGTTTGTTTGTTTGTGTGTGTGTTTGTTTGTACGTGTGTTTGCGCGCGCTCTACAGACCAAACGCCTGCGTCGATTGGGATGAAATTTTCAGGGTGTCTACTTTTGTTCTCAACTTAGACCCTCTGCGTTTTTCGAGAAAATCCTCCATACCCCTCCCCTACACACAAGAAAAAATAGCTATTTGTGTAATTGGGGTAGTTTGGAAAAGTACGGAAATTTATCTGAAAGTGCGTATTTTTTCCAAATTTTCCCAATTTCGAATATTGCTCTTCGAAACCATCGTAACCATATCGAGACATAACACCAGCTTTGTTGACTTCAAGTTGACTTCAAGATTTGACAGATATCAGACATTTTGTCAATTTCGTGCATGCAAGTAATTGAAAGTAAATCCGCGTCAGAAATATATCTCCAATCTAATAAAAACGCTCTGGGCATGAGTTACATCTATGTAATTACGTTCACATTGCTCATTGAGCCAAATTGAACAATTATTCTCGCTATCTGACAGCTTGAAAAGAATCAACGGAAGGTCACAATCGTCGACATTTTGAAGGGATTAGAATTTTCGAGAAGGCAATTTGTGTAGCGTTGCAGATGAGCGTAGCGGATTATATAGAGCGCATAAACAGATTGAGGCAAAAAGCCTATGAAAATCATGGAGCAGCTAGTCGGACGATTGCTTTCTCAAAGATTCTGATCACTTGAAAATGTAAACGATTCTGACCTTTCTTTGTTTCTGTCCGAGCTGTCCGGTAGCGGAAACATGCTCACTTTGAGGTCATTGAGCATTGTGCATGTTAATACATAGATGTAACTCATGCCCAAGGGTTTTTATTAGGTTGGAGATATATTTCTACCGTGGACTTACTTTCAAAAACTTGCGTGCACGAAATTGACAAAATTTCGAATATCTGTCAAATCTTGAAGTCTACTTCAAGTAAAAAAATCTAGTGCGATGTTTTGATTTGGTTTCGATGGTTTCTAAAGGCAACAATCGAAATTGGGAAAATTTGAAAAAAATACGCACTTTTAAATAAATTTCCGTACTTTTTCAAACTTTCGCAATTTTCAAATATAGCTCCTTTCTCAACTTTGAAGGAGAGGGGTATGGAGGATTGTCTTGAAAAACGCAGGGGGTCTAAGTTAAGAACAAAAGTTGACACCCTGAAAATTTCATCGCAATCAAATCAGGCGTTTGGCCTGTAGAGCCACATAAAAGAAACAAAAAACAAACAAAAAAACAAAAAAACAAACACACACGTGCTTTTTTTTAGCAGTAGTGAAATTGAAGATTTCGCTTCGCTCGCTACGCTCATCAGTGACATTTGCGGCCTACCCTGGCATTTCCACGTCGTTTCTAGGGCCCCTGTACACACCTGTTCAGCCCTGTTAACCCATTTACACCCCTGTACACCCATGTACACCCCTGCCCTGTTAACCCATTTACACCCCTGTACACCCCTTTATACCCCTGTAAACCCCTGTACACCCCTGTACGTTGTGAGGACCTCACCAATGTCTGTCCCTGAGCCCTGTCTTCCCGCCTGGCACACATAATCCAGGTCACTGATTGGCTGTCTCCGTGCCCTGGCAGGTCGACTTCGGACCTGACGGACCTGGACGAGGAATGCGCCACGACGCACACCTCGCTGAGTCGGCCGCCGTCGCCTCGAGCCCGGACGGGCAGCACCAAGGGTGAGTCCTTGAACCTTTAGGCAATTAACAGTCCTTGATACACACTGGCTGTCAGGGACAAGGGTCCTTGATAGCTAGCAAGGACAAGGGTCCTTGGTAGCTAGCAGAGACAAGGTTCCTTGATAGCTAGCAGGGACAAGGTTCCTTGATAGCTAGCAGGGACAAGGGTCCTTGATATCTAGCAGGGACAAGGGTCCTTGATAGCTAGCAGGGACAAGGTTCCTTGTTAGCTAGCAGGGACAAGGTTCCTTGATAGCTAGCAGGGACAAGGTTCCTTGATAGCTAGCAGGGACAAGGTTCCTTGATAGCTAGCAGGGACAAGGGTCCTTGATAGCTAGCAGGGACAAGGGTCCTTGATAGCTAGCAGGGACAAGGTTCCTTGATAGCTAGCAGGGACAAGGGTCCTTGATAGCTAGCAGGGACAAGGTTCCTTGATAGCTAGCAGGGACAAGGTTCCTTGATAGCTAGCAGGGACAAGGGTCCTTGATAGCTAGCAGGGACAAGGGTCCTTGATAGCTAGCAGGGACAAGGGTCCTTGATAGCTAGCAGGGACAAGGGTCCTTGATAGCTAGCAGGGACAAGGGAAGGTTCCTTGATAGCTAGCAGGGACAAGGGTCCTTGATAGCTAGCAGGGACAAGGGTCCTTGATAGCTAGCAGGGACAAGGGTCCTTGATAGCTAGCAGGGACAAGGTTCCTTGATAGCTAGCAGGGACAAGGGTCCTTGATAGCTAGCAGGGACAAGGTTCCTTGATAGCTAGCAGGGACAAGGGTCCTTGATAGCTAGCAGGGACAAGGGTCCTTGATAGCTAGCAGGGACAAGGGTCCTTGATAGCTAGCAAGGACAAGGTTTCTTGTCGTGACGTTCAACATAACCCCCTTTTCAATTGTGAGCGCCGAACTTTGCGTGTCGCAGCAAAAAGTCCAACATGTTTGATTCCCCAACGTTCGCTCACAAGTTGAGCCTCAGTTTGTCACGTGACTAAATCGTGACGTGACAGGTAGACTGTGATTGGCTGATCGCAAGCCATACTTGTGTGCGTGGCTAGGCATACAATCAGAGATCCCGACAGCCGGGATTCGAACGGGAAGCGAGAAACAAACCTGCAATAACTTAAGCATAGACAAAAATAATCAGGGTTTCATTCCTGTCTGCGGCTGGCTGCTATTGGCTGGATCTCACTTGCAATGGGCTCCATTGGAACTGGCTGGGTGTCGCATAACTCCTTGTGACCAAAAGGCTGCCTGTAATCGCATTCGCAACTCGCCATTTTAGCCATTTACAATGGCCACTTCAAGTTAGTTAAAACACTCCGGCGTTCTTATGAGGCTATATTTCCTTACGCAATGTCTTCTTTAGGATGTGATGCGTCAGGTTCATCATTTTTGGTTGAGTACCGACAGATTTCCCAGCCAGTCTCGGTCAATAATGCAAACCCGAGTCTTATTTCATATCCGAAAGTTATTGCAGAATTGATTCTCGCGAATGGGAGACCCCGGGACGCGTGTAATGAAGATATACCCGACTGAGGCACGATAGTACCAACGCCTGCTGTTAGACATTGGATGTTACCTAGTAGCATGCCAAACTCCCAGCAGCGCGGTGGTCCAGTGGTGTTGTCGCTGGCTCCACGTGCCCTGGGTTCCGAGTTCGAAACCCGTCGAGTGTTTTTGTTTGTTTTTGGAAACCCAGATGAACAGCACCAGTCGTCTCATTTCTTCGTCCTTCTTGATACTTGTTGGGACTGGAATTCTTTTTATTTTCTAATTTTATACTCTTTATTCTTACCGTGCTCGATTCGTGTACTAGGGGTAATTTTTTTAAGGACAGCTCCGGACAAATTCTGGCTCGTTTGACGGATACAACTGTGTTACTGGCATGTTTTTCCTTCGGATGTACTTTCACAACGCGCGGTGGGGATATCCGAGCACTCGTGAGGAGTCGGGGAAGACAAAGACGACCAGGTTCTTGTTAGCAGAGCACTCGACCTTCTGGCTCGACTCGTTGTTTGCTCGCATTTCTTCGAGTCCCCAACTCCCTGCTTCACTGCACCTCTGTGCAGGGCCCAAATCCACAATCTGGGGGCCTTGAAATGGGGGTTCGGCGAAAAGGAGATTGTATTCCCCCATGCAAAATCCCCGGAAATAGTCCCCCAATTATCTGTATCCACAGGATATTTCACAACAGGTGATTGGAGGCGAGGTGAATAGAAGTTGAGCACTCACAGCTCTTCAATTTTTTAACTCAATTTACAGTTCATCCATTGTGTCGAGCTACTGGAAACACTAGGCGTCATAAAGCAACCTTGGAAGTCATTATTGAAAACCCCCGAAGGTATCAAGGCTGCTTTTTACTGAAGCCCCTGAACGCAGCCCGCAGAGCAGACTCGGCTCATCCACCTCGTGCCCCTGAACGCAGCCCGCAGAGCAGACTCGGCTCATCCACCTCGTGCCCCTGAACGCAGCCCGCAGAGCAGACTCGGCTCATCCACCTCGTGCCCCTGAACGCAGCCCGCAGAGCAGACTCGGCTCATCCACCTCGTGCCCCTGAACGCAGCCTGCAGAGCAGACTCGGCTCATCCACCTCGTGCCCCTGAACGCAGCCTGCAGAGCAGACTCGGCTCCCCCACCTCGTGCCCCTGAACGCAGCCCGCAGAGCAGACTCGGCTCCCCCACCTCGTGCCCCTGAACGCAGCCCGCAGAGCAGACTCGGCTCCCCCACCTCGTGCCCCTGAACGCAGCCCGCAGAGCAGACTCGGCTCCCCCACCTCGTGCCCCTGAACGCAGCCCGCAGAGCAGACTCGGCTCCCCCACCTCGTGCCCCTGAACGCAGCCCGCAGAGCAGACTCGGCTCATCCACCTCGTGCCCCTGAACGCAGCCCGCAGAGCAGACTCGGCTCATCCACCTCGTGCCCCTGAACGCAGCCTGCAGAGCAGACTCGGCTCCCCCACCTCGTGCCCCTGAACGCAGCCCGCAGAGCAGACTCGGCTCCCCCACCTCGTGCCCCTGAACGCAGCCCGCAGAGCAGACTCGGCTCCCCCACCTCGTGCCCCTGAACGCAGCCCGCAGAGCAGACTCGGCTCATCCACCTCGTGCCCCTGAACGCAGCCTGCAGAGCAAACTCGGCTCCCCCACCTCGTGCCCCTGAACGCAGCCCGCAGAGCAGACTCGGCTCCTCCCCCACAGTATGTCATAAGGACTGGCAATTTATCTCCTTTTATAGTCATTGCTGCGAAAAACAAGAAAGGAAAATTTTTTTCAGACCAGCATTGGGATCTTAGCTCTCTAAACTCCATTTCACGTAAAGAAGGAGAGTGGATTTGCATCTTCCTCGAGGACCCTGACTGCTGCTAGACACGAGCTAAGAGTTTCAACACTCACAAGCCATGTCTTGAGTCGGACAAAAGGCTCTGTGGGCAGTTTCAACACTCACAAGCCATGTCTTGAGTCGGACAAAAGGCTCTGTGGGCAGTTTCAACACTCACAAGCCATGTCTTGAGTCGGAAAAAAGGCTCTGTGGGCAGTTTCAACACTCACAAGCCATGTCTTGAGTCGGACAAAAGGCTCTGTGGGCAGTTTCAACACTCACAAGCCATGTCTTGAGTCGGACAAAAGGCTCTGTGGGCAGTTTCAACACTCACAAGCCATGTCTTGAGTCGGACAAAAGGCTCTGTGGGCAGTTTCAACACTCACAAGCCATGTCTTGAGTCGGACAAAAGGCTTTGTGGGCAGTTTCAACACTCACAAGCCATGTCTTGAGTCGGACAAAAGGCTCTGTGGGCAGTTTCAACACTCACAAGCCATGTCTTGAGTCGGACAAAAGGCTCTGTGGGCAGTTTCAACACTCACAAGCCATGTCTTGAGTCGGACAAAAGGCTCTGTGGGCAGTTTCAACACTCACAAGCCATGTCTTGAGTCGGACAAAAGGCTCTGTGGGCAGTTTCAACACTCACAAGCCATGTCTTGAGTCGGACAAAAGGCTCTGTGGGCAGTTTCAACACTCACAAGCCATGTCTTGAGCCGGACAAAAGGCTCTGTGGGCAGTTTCAACACTCACAAGCCATGTCTTGAGTCGGAAAAAAGGCTCTGTGGGCAGTTTCAACACTCACAAGCCATGTCTTGAGTCGGACAATAGGCTCTGTGGGCAGTTTTTAAACTCTTGGCTCGTGTCTAGCAGCAGTGGGTCCTCGAGGAAGATGCAAATCCACTCTCCTTCTCGACGTGAATTGGAGCTCAGTCCTGTTTTACAAGATCGCAGAGCAATTGGCCTAGACCCAGCGAACCAACAAGGTGGTGTGAAGGCAAACACATTACGTCATCCCCCCCCCCCCGTCACTGATAAGACAAAGGAATTAGTGGCGGACAACAGACGCACGCTGCTGCTAAGTGTTTTGGGGGGGGGGGGGGGGGGGAGAGGGGGGTGTTTACCTTTTTGCCCGCGTGTTTGCTTGCGCTGTCTGCGGCGAGCGGGTGAACTGTTTGTCTCGGTGTCTGCGAGAGCTGGTGGCGGGATGGGGAACTAGGTCTGGCTGTCTGCCGTCTCATGCTGGCCCCACGCCTTTTTGCCCCAGGCCTTTTGCCCCAGGCCTTTTGCCCCGTGCCCCAATGTTACATATTTCACAACGAATTACACATCGGCCAACGAATTTTGTGGGGCCAACAGCCCCACCAAAATCGCTCACCTCCCTTAGGTAATGTGTAAGGATTTCACATTACGCAAGAGTTTTTTGTGCTTTGATAAGTCCATACTTTTGGGAAATGATGGTTGCTATGGAAACTAACGCTACCCATAGTTACGGATGTTATTTAGCCGAACCAATGAAAGCACACAAATTATTGTTATGTAATAAAAGCTATACAATTTTGCCTAGGAGATCTGCTGTCATGGCTTGTCTTAGCGATGCCCTATGCTAAACTGACAGCACATTTATGTCCCACCACACGACGCCCTATGCTAAACTGACAGCACATTTGTGTCCCGTCAGACGACGCCCTATGCTAAACTGACCGCACATTTATGTCCCGCCACACGACGCCCTAAGCTAAACTGACAGCACATTTGTGTCCCGTCAGACGACGCCCGATGCTAAACTGACCGCACATTTATGTCCCGCCACACGACGCCCTATGCTAAACTGACAGCACATTTGTGTCCCGTCAGACGACGCCCTATGCTAAACTGACAGCACATTTGTGTCCCGCCACACGACGCTCTATGCTAAACTGACAGCACATTTGTGTCCCGCCACACGACGCCCTATGCTAAACTGACAGCACATTTGTGTCCCGCCACACGACGCCCTATGCTAAACTGACAGCTCATTTGTGTCCCGCCAGACGATGCCCTATGCTAAACTGACAGCACATTCATTTCCCGCCAGGCGGCGGCTTGGCCTATTTGGCGTCACGACGCGGAAGTCGAGACTCAGTGGCGTCGGGCCATGCGTCGGGTGTGGCGTCCACAGTGGCGTCCAACGAGGACATCGGCCCGCTCAACAGCTTCATGAACAACCCGCGGGGACGGCAACGCCGCACCTCCAACTTCCTGGAACTCCCAGGTAGGCAACTTCCTGGAACTCCCAGGTAGGCAACTTGCTGAAACTCCCAGGTAGGCAACTTGCTGGAACTCCCAGGTAGGCAACTTCCTGGAACTCCCAGGTAGGCAACTTGCTGAAACTCCCAGGTAGGCAACTTGCTGGAACTCCCAGGTAGGCAACTTGCTGGAACTCCCGGGTAGGCAACTTGCTGGAACTCCCAGGTAGGCAACTTGCTGGAACTCCCAGGTAGGCAACTTGCTGGAACTCCCAGGTAGGCAACTTGCTGGAACTCCCAGGTAGGCAACTTCCTGGAACTCCCAGGTAGGCATCTTCCTGGAACTCCCAGGTAGGCAACTTGCTGAAACTCCCAGGTAGGCAACGTCGCCCCTCCAACTTGCTGGAACTCCCGGGTAGGCAACTTCCTGGAACTCCCAGGTAGGCAACTTCCTGGAACTCCCAGGTAGGCAACTTCCTGGAACTCCCAGGTAGGCATCTTCCTGGAACTCCCAGGTAGGCAACTTGCTGGAACTCCCAGGTAGGCAACTTCCTGGAACTCCCAGGTAGGCAACTTCCTGGAACTCCCAGGTAGGCATCTTCCTGGAACTCCCAGGTAGGCAACATTATTCCAACTTCAATGTGCAATAAAATGTCTGCATTAACATAAAGGAACTCGTAGTTTCTTGCCATAACACAAATTGTGTTACACGCTTCAATTAGATCGTCAGGGCAGGACATACGAGGACTCTGCTTGCTGCCAAAACGAAAATAGTTATTTTTACCGATTTAGTTCTTTGCTAAGCGCGCTCAAATTAAGCTAACTAGGGTTGCAACCTGCTGATCCTAAGCCTTCTTACCGCACATTTACTATCACCACCAATGGAACAAAACCATTCAGAGGGCCGTGGATCGGCAGGTTGCAATTCTTGTGGAATATGGCCTTTACGTTAATTTTGTCCGCAATAGTTAATTTCCTTCACTGGTTGCAAATCAAGCTTATTTCAATAAGTTTTCAGCTAATTTCGGAGGTTTCTCTAAAATGGCTGATTTTCCTATACTGTTCGACGTATAAATATCCTCTATTCTCTGCTAAAAAGTTTAAACTATGAATACGTTTAGTGTGCAGTGGTTTTTAACTAAATAAATGGTCGCAGCTGTCACTCTTTTTGGAAAATTCTTCAAATTACATGCAATACTGTGGTGAAATTGCAAGAGACAGGCTGCTGGGAAGGCAAAGGACCACTATATAGAGTGAAAGATATTCGCCTCAGAATTTCACATTTTTTCGCAAGATTTTCGTTACAATTTCTTGCTACTGAAATTGCTGACAAATTACAGCTTTCCATCTTCAGCGTCGCGACGCCGCGACAGACGTGTCTCATTTTCGACGCCATTTTCTGCGCAAAACGCGAGGCGTCGGCGTCGTGATGTATCACCTGACGTCGGCGTCGTCGCAATTCTCGTTTATTTTTTAATTTTATTCGCGTTTCGCTGACTTTCAAATTATTTTGTCAATCTTGCATTTTCTTTTTCGTCGTGCGCTCGCCAGATTCGTTGTCTAAACTCCATTTCACGTCGAGAAGGAGAGTGGATTTGCATCTTCCTCGAGGACCCACTGCTGCTAGACACGAGCCAAGAGTTTCAACACTGCCCACAGAGCCTTTTGTCCGGCTCAAGACATGGCTTGTGAGTGTTGAAACTGCCCACAGAGCCTTTTGTCCGACTCAAGACATGGCTTGTGAGTGTTGAAACTGCCCACAGAGCCTTTTGTCCGACTCAAGACATGGCTTGTGAGTGTTGAAACTGTCCACAGAGCCTTTTGTCCGACTCAAGACACGGCTTGTGAGTGTTGAAACTGCCCACAGAGCCTTTTGTCCGACTCAAGACATGGCTTGTGAGTGTTGAAACTGTCCACAGAGCCTTTTGTCCGACTCAAGACATGGCTTGTGAGTGTTGAAACTGCCCACAGAGCCTTTTGTCCGACTCAAGACATGGCTTGTGAGTGTTGAAACTGTCCACAGAGCCTTTTGTCCGACTCAAGACATGGCTTGTGAGTGTTGAAACTGCCCACAGAGCCTTTTGTCCGACTCAAGACATGGCTTGTGAGTGTTGAAACTGCCCACAGAGCCTTTTGTCCGACTCAAGACATGGCTTGTGAGTGTTGAAACTGTCCACAGAGCCTTTTGTCCGACTCAAGACACGGCTTTCGAGTGTTGAAACTGCCCACAGAGCCTTTTGTCCGACTCAAGACATGGCTTGTGAGTGTTGAAACTGCCCACAGAGCCTTTTGTCCGACTCAAGACATGGCTTGTGAGTGTTGAAACTGCCCACAGAGCCTTTTGTCCGACTCAAGACATGGCTTGTGAGTGTTGAAACTGTCCACAGAGCCTTTTGTCCGACTCAAGACACGGCTTTTGAGTGTTGAAACTGCCCACAGAGCCTTTTGTCCGACTCAAGACATGGCTTGTGAGTGTTGAAACTGCCCACAGAGCCTTTTGTCCGACTCAAGTCATGGCTTGTTAGTGTTGAAACTGCCCACAGAGCCTTTTGTCCGACTCAAGACATGGCTTGTGAGTGTTGAAACTGCCCACAGAGCCTTTTGTCCGACTCAAGTCATGGCTTGTGCTCGGCGCTACTTGCTTGTTTGGTGGGAAAATTGTAATTGGATGCTCGTAGCGAGCGAAGCCGTGATTAAGTCGACGAAAAACGTTGGGGATCAGTGATACATTTTTAGCATTCAAAACCCAGTGTTGAAATGGTTGTGTTTGATAACCTGTGCTAAAGACAGGACAAGCAGACACGAGTCTTGGCAATCAGTGAGACTTTATTTAGCATTCACAACCCAGTGTTGAAATGGTTGTGTTTGAAAACCAGTGCTAAAGACAGGACCAGCAGACACGAGTCTTGTGGATTTGATGAGCAACAAATAGAGTTTCTCATCAGTTTCAGAGAAGAGATTCGGGAACTGAGCGATAAGATGATTGGTCGATTTTGCATTATAGGCATTGGCAGATGTATTTTTAAAGGAAACGGAACCGAATTGACTGAAGCGAAAAACGATTTCCGCTTCACGATGCAAAAACGCTCGCTCCACACAAACTGAAACTCTGTAATCCGCGAGCCAAAATGCATTTCCACAATAATTACATCTCAGTGAATGCAATTACAGCAAATCTGATTACATCCGCCGCCGCTCGCGGCGCTGGCGTCCGTATGCGACGCTCAAACTACCGGGGAAATATTCTTATACGGATACAACGAAATAAAAAACTCTCTCTCTTTTCACTTCATCTTAAAACTAATGATATTATTACTACGTCCGGGCAGGATTTATGAGTTGGCAACAAAGTTTTTGCAGCCAGACTTGTTGAAAGTTGGCAGCGCTGATGGGATATCGCAAACAACTCGTCCTCGGCGCTGGCATGAAAGAGCCGACAAAGTTGAGAGCACGACATGGCGTAGAAAATACGCCAGGCACACAGATGTGCTTTCGCAGATAGTCCATGCCGCGTGGGAGAGAGAACTGTGTAGCGATGACGGGCAGAGCGAGTAAAACAGATGTAATAACAGCAGTGCCGGCATCCCTTGATTGTATTCTCATCTACTTGGCTTGTAGGCGAGGGGAATGCCAAGTGGTGGGAGAGAGAACTGTGTAGCGATGGTGGGCAGAGCGAGTGAAACAGATGTAATAACAGCAGTGCCGGCATCCCTTGATTGTATTCTCATCTACTTGGCTTGTAGGCGAGGGGAATGCCAAGTGGTGGGAGAGAAAACTGTGTAGCGATGATGGGTAGAGCGAGTGAAACAGATGTAATAACAGTAGTACCGGCATCCCTTGATTGTATTCTCATCTACTTGGCTTGTAGGCGAGGGGAATGCCAAGTGGTGGGAGAGAGAACTGTGTAGCGATGATGGGCAGAGCGAGTGAAACAGATGTAATAACAGCAGTGCCGGCATCCCTTGATTGTATTCCCATCTACTTGGCTTGTAGGCGAGGGGAATGCCAAGTGGTGGGAGAGAGAACTGTGTAGCGATGATGGGCAGAGCGAGTGAAACAGATGTAATAACAGTAGTGCCGGCATCCCTTGATTGTATTCTCATCTACTTGGCTTGTAGGCGAGGGGAATGCCAAGTGGTGGGAGAGAGAACTGTGTAGCGATGATGGGCAGAGCGAGTGAAACAGATGTAATAACAGTAGTGCCGGCATCCCTTGATTGTATTCTCATCTACTTGGCTTGTAGGCGAGGGGAATGCCAAGTCGTGGGAGAGAGAACTGTGTAGCGATGATGGGCAGAGCGAGTGAAACAGATGTAATAACAGTAGTGCCGGCATCCCTTGATTGTATTCCCATCTACTTGGCTTGTAGGCGAGGGGAATGCCGAGTCGAGGGAGAGAGAACTGTGTAGCGATGATGGGCAGAGCGAGTGAAACAGATGTAATAACAGCAGTGCCGGCATCCCTTGATTGTATTCTCATCTGTCTGTACACCAATATCAACACAGACATGGACCGTCTGTGCAAGCTCAGTCGGTGCCAATATCAACACAGACATGGACCGTCTGTGCAAGCTGTGTCTGTGCTAGTTCGTATTGTCCCCGGTTTGTCGCGGTTGTCGCTGCTTTGTCGAGCACCGAGACTCGAACTCCGACCTTTGACACAATGTCCCTCGCTCTGCTGTGTTTTAAGCGGCTGGCCGACAGGGTTGCCAGATGTACTGCTAATCCCAACGCCCGTATTCTGCTGTGTGGGACGCAATTGCGGGGAGGGGAAACTAGGGAGCCTCTATAGGGTTAGAGAGTGGCCATCTCTGCGCATGGGCGCCATTTTTTCACCAACTTGATTTATTCCACAGCCCTTTCAGCAGTAGTTGACACGTTACGAACTTACCTCACCATGTACATAATACGTAGATATGCAAAGGAATACGATAAACTCATAAAGACAACTGCCACGTGCTTCGTGATCAACTTGGTAAAAACATGGCGTCCGTTTAGCATGGGATTTGAACAGCCAATAGAAAAGTGTCGTCATGATGGCCACTCTCTAGCCCTATATGGGCTCTCTAGTGGAAACTATTGTAGGCGAAATTATCCATGGGGCGCTGAAAGCATTAGCGAGCGGTGTCATAAAACATTTCCCTTGCTCCATTTAGTTATCTGATTGTCACTAATTATTTTCGAAATGTGATTGTCACTCAAAATGTAAATCTCTACACCAAGATGATGTCGCGTCTTACGCGTCGGTTTTGGAATAGCCCGTTAACATATTAACGATCCGTTAGCAATAAAATAACAGGCTCTGCTTGGACGTTGCTTAGCAAATAAAAAGTTAACAGACCAAGATAGAGATATTTAAAATGTACATATAGTTCACAGGATTTGTTGATTGCGGATCTTCGCTGCTGAAATTTCTAGCATAGATCTTACCAAGATCTTACCAAGATCTTACCAAGAACTTATCAAGATCTTGGTGAGAATTTCCAGCAAGGATCGCTACGTGCGTCGTGTAATAAGCCAATTGAGAGACAGAGACCGACGTGTTTATTACTAGTGTAGTTATCATAAAACCATGAAACGTCGGTGACCTTTATATCTGATAATGTAAAAGGACTCCCATGTATAACAAATTTCAAACTGGGATTTGAATGCCAAACAAAAGTCTCACTGGTTTCCCGACGTTTCGCTACATAACTAGATACACTCTTCGAGGGCGATGGCTCGACCGACGTTAAACACGTGAACGAAAATACTATTTCACGTATCAGTGACAGAATTCGTCTCCGCGTACGGATATATGCCCTCGTCTCCAATGTGCCCATCCACGCAAGCAGCTAGCGTTCGGTGCCAGACACGTCACCAATGTGCCCATCCACGCAAGCAGCTAGCGTTCGGTGCCAGACACGTCACCAATGTGCCCATCCACGCAAGCAGCTAGCGATCGGTGCCAGACACCTCACCAATGTGCCCATCCACGCAAGCAGCTAGCGTTCGGTGCCAGCTGTGTGACGTATGACGCGTGTGTTGGAGCGAGACAGCTGCCAATCAATCACTCGACGTGTGGACCCAGCCAGCGGTGACCACTCACTCGATGACAGCTCACAGCTGACAGATGACAGCTGATAGATGACAGCTAGGTAGTAACGTACTGCTAGCACCATAAAGTCTAAAGCTTTGGTTCAAGGAGCCAGCCGATGTGTTTTTAGAGAATTTATATTATGCATGTTTGCATCCATGACGCTTTTAAAGTCGTACCAGGGTTGGTATTGCTGCCAATTCGTGTCAAAGCCAAAATGAGGACGGAATATTTATAAATATCGTGTATTTGATACGGTGTATTTGCAGTGCTTGTTTGTGCCGGAACGCCCCGGAACGCCGTTCCGGAACCTCTTTTTTTCGGTTACTCTAAAAGAAAGATTAAATGTCGGCGGGAATATCTGCAATCGCTGGAGAAATGTACACTACATTTCACGTTAAGAAGGAGAGTGTATTTGCTCGTTCCTCGTGGGCCCTCTGCTACTAGACATTAGCTGTGTTTCAACACTCACAAGCCATGTCTTGAGCCAGACAAACGGCTTTATGGGCAGTTTTGAAACTCTTGGCTCGTGTCTAGCAGCGGTGGGTCCTCGAGGAAGATGCAAATCCACTCTCCTTCTCAACGTGAAATGGAAGGTTTAGCACTTAACCCTATTTTGAGTGGACTGATCTAGTAATATTTTGTTATGTCAGTTCTTGAACTACTTGTCGTCTTCTGGGATCGACTCATGGAGCACTGCACGAAATACTTACCTATTCCAAGAGAAAATTGGCCTTCCGACGCCTTTATTTTTACCAAAAAAAGCACTGTGTATTTGTATTTAAAAGAAGAGTTTATTCCCAAGGTCTTCATTTCGGGGAAACAGAATACTGTGCATCAGCACAACTGACGGCAACACCGCATTGAAGCCAGGCGCCTCAACGAGGAGAAACTCGCTAGATATTTAATAGAAATGAGATAATTGTCACACATTTTCATACGGCTCTAAGATAAACTTATCGGTACTGGAAAATAATGTTCAAAGCTTCCTTATCGGCGTCGTTCTCCTTTGAAAGGTCTGGCCAAATCAGACAGATGATTGAACAGATGAGTGATCCCATCTTCAGGCCACTTGGAGTTTTGTACAAGGCCGTGAAAAGTGCTCGCATTTTTTTATCAAAATTGACAGAATATTTGGTATTTCTCACTTTATCCGAAGGTTCATATGAACCTTGATTTAATCCCGCGTAATTTAATTATGTAATAAATTTGAAGTTTGATAATGTAATATATGGGATAAAATAAAACACCAATAAACCAGCACACCTTGAGAAAAAAAAAATTGACCTTCACATCTCGGATCTGGTTCAAAGTTTCAGTGGACGTTTTGCTGCTCAAGTGGAGTAAAAAACTATTTTTTTGAAAATTATAGGCCCTAGTTATGACCTTGCAAAGTTTCGCTCGTTTAGCGGACCGCGCGCACACTGTCACATATTTCCGACGATATCTCAAGAACCAATAAAGTTACAGACCTCTGGTTGATGAGCGTAGCGAGCGAAGCGAAATCATCAATTTCTCTACTGCTAAAAAAAACACTTGGTGTGTGTTTGTTTGTTTGTTTTTTTTTTTTTTTTTGTATGTGTGTTTGCGCGCGCTCTACAGGCCAAACGCCTGCTTCGAGTGGGATGAAATTTTCAGGGTGTCTACTTTTGTTCTCAACTTAGACCCCCTGCGTTTTTCAAGAAAATCCTCCACACCCTTCACTTTCAAAGCAGAAAAAAGAGCAAAATTCGACAATTGGGCATGTTTGGAAAAGTACGGAAATTTATTTAAAAGTGCGTATTTTTTTCAAATGTTCCCAATTTCGATTTGCCTTTAGAAACCATCGAAACCAAATCGAAACATCACATCAGATTTTTTCCAATAAAAACCAACCCAATAAAACCCAATAAAAAACCTTAGGCATGAGTTACATCTATGTATTAACATGCACATTTCTTTATGACCTCAAAATGAGCATATTTGCGCTACTCTACATCTCGGACAGAAACAAAGAAAGGCCAGAATCGTTTACAATTTCAAGTGATCAGAATTTTCGAAAAAGCAATGGTCTGGCTTGTTGCTCCATGATTTAGGCTTTTTGCCTCAATATTTTTATGCGCTAAATACAAATCGCTACGCTCATCTTCAACGCAACACAAATTGCGTTCGCCCTAGTTAAAAGCATTGAAAAGTGCATAAAAACTGCACTAGAAAAATGCTTAAAAAATTTATACTATTCATTCAGAAAAACGATTCCACTTCAACCATCTATGTTTTTAGAAATTGCTGTAGCAAATATTTGCGGTTTCTGTTTTAGCTGAAATTTTTAGGAAATGTAGCCAATAGATGCTTATATACTAGAACAAATTTTTAAGACTGGCATTTGGGTAGTATTTTAGGAAAAATTCCCAAAGTTCAAAATGAAGTCCCGAAACCAAAACATCAACCCGTCACCCTACGAACATAGGTCCCATAGGTCCCATAGGTCCCATAGGTCCCATAGGTCCCATAGGTCACATAGGTCACATAGGTCACATAGGTCCCACAGGTCAACCCGTCACCCTACGAACATAGGTCCCATAGGTCACATAGGTCCCACAGGTCAACCCGTCACCCTACGAACATAGGTCCCATAGGTCCCATAGGTCACATAGGTCACATAGGTCCCATAGGTCCCATAGGTCCCATTGGTCACATAGGTCACATAGGTCCCATAGGTCACATAGGTCCCATAGGTCACATAGGTCACATATGTCACATAGGTCACATAGGTCCCACAGGTCAACCCGTCACCCTACGAACATAGGTCCCATAGGTCCCATAGGTCCCATAGGTCACATAGGTCCCATAGGTCACATATGTCCCATAGGTCATATAGGTCACATAGGTCAACCCGTCACCGCCCATACAGGTAATGCTACACTTGACGTCGAGTTGAGAATGCCGCGACTTGTTGAGACTGAAACACACGAAGTACGTGTGGTGCCAATAATTGCAGTCTGGGATTACCTGAGGAACAAGAAGTCGACACGCAATACACTCTCAAAAAACTTCCCATGGACCTAGCTGATAGTGACATGAAATCTTGGCAATGATTGTAATCAAATATGTCGTGGTAGCTTCCCATGGCTTCCTGGGAATGATTCTCTTGGTTCTCGGCTGCCATTGCTGGAGCCTGCCACCTACGGGAATTTTAGGTTAGGATGCCCCGAGGAGGTTTTAGACCTTTCATTGGGATGGTTAGCAAGTTTGGGAGCCGATTATGTAGAGTTTCCACTGGTTTGCTCTAGTTACCGATATCGCTGCCCGATACGTCTCGCAGCCTAGTGCCTATACCCTAAACATCCGTGTTCAATGGGCCACATGGCATGCGCTCATGGGAATCATTGCCATGGCGTCGTGGATGGCGATTTTAAAATGGATCGATTAACATGCCAATTACTAAAGATCACATCGAGTCGCTCAAGATAATGCATTCACATACAGGCCATGTGAATAAATCTGAGAGTGTAAGCTTGGCGTAATTCGTGCAATTTGATAACAATAATAATACGACGCCCTGCTGAATGCCAATGTTTTACAATCGATTGGTGAACGGGGCACGAAGACAGCACCTTAGAGACAGGCTCTTTCTGTCCAGACTGAATCATCCCCTTATTTACCCACCCCAACCCAACCTTTCCATTCCATGTAATAATGGTAAACCTCCGACCGAAATTCCACTCGAAACTCTACCGAAACAGCACTTGCAATTCGCAAAACAACAGTCAGACATTTCGCTAACTCGGGCCCTTGACGACGGATTACGTTGACGACAACAAAAGGGCATCGTAAACCGTTGTCTAGGTACGCATTCAGCTCCAGGGGGCTCGTGACGAGGCTTCGAGTTGGCCTTTGTTGTCTGCGAAAGACGATTTGCATCTGTCAATTGGAGGTACATCTTTATACTTTGGTCCTAACAGAGAAAACACGATTTATCGGATCCCATATCAGTCAAGTTTGCTCATTTCCATCATTCGCATGTCAGTCCTGGAATCAGCACCGAACCCTCTGCCTTCTGGCTGCGTGCTGGGACCGAGATGTCTGAGCCGGGCACAAAGGGGGGACATTGGTCTTCTCAGGCTGGGTTCCATTCGGATGACGGTCCTGGAATCAGCACCGAACCCTCGGCCTTTTGGCTGCGTGCTGGGACCGAGATGTTTGAGCTTGGCACAAAGGGGGGACATTGGTCTTCTCAGGCTGGGTTCCATTCGCATGTCAGTCCTGGAATCAGCACCGAGCCCTCGGCCTTTTGGCTGCGTGCTGGGACCGAGATGTTTGAGCTTGGCACAAAGGGGGGACATTGGTCTTCTCAGGCTGGGTTCCATTCGCATGTCAGTCCTGGAATCAGCACCGAACCCTCGGCCTTTTGGCTGCGTGCTGGGACCGAGATGTTTGAGCCGGGCACAAAGGGGGGACATTGGTCTTCTCAGACTGGGTTCCATTCGCATGTCAGTCCTGGAATCAGCACCGAACCCTCGGCCTTTTGACTGCGTGCTGGGACCGAGATGTTTGGGGGGAAAGTCAAGTAAAATTATTGTGCCCTGGTTGGACCATATTATATCGATGAAATGATGTGTTTTATGAGAGCTCGCAGTGGATTGAATGAGTACTAGGCTCGAACGGCCAGCTGGATGGTCGATATCGAATGCAAAGCCAGGGACAATGACGTCACTAAATTGTATTGTCATGTTAATCCGGGTATTGTGCACATGACCATGAGTCAATGTGCTGAGACCAGAAGGTACAAATCCTGTTGGGCAGCGCTGTCCTTGTTTGTTGTGGGGTCAGAACAAGCCCAATCGACCAAAAGTGTGCTCGTGGATTTTTAATTTTTTTAGGAAAATTCAGGGTTATTCCCCTACCTTTACTGAGTTCAGAACGTTTTATAAAAAAAAATTTGCGACGAACCGTTCTCCAGATAGAGCCCCTCAAAGTTCGGAGAAAAACGAATATTTGGCAGTTGCAGTGTGTCACAAAATCCAATGCCGTGCCTAAACCGTAAGATATCAAAAAACTTCAGGGAGATCATTTGTTCGGAAGAGTTTGTTTTACTATGAACTGTGGCTCAAAAGTCAGAATTTTTACTTTTTATATGGTAATTAGAGGGTCAAAACGTAGGGTAAATTTTTTGAATTATTGCAACTTCAGGGTGCATTCTGAACAGCAAGGGATGAAAAACGGGAAGCGATAATTTTTTTGTAGGTACCCTTCATGTAAACGAATGTTTACATATTGGTTTCGATAAGGGTTTCTACCACCTTCATCCCTTAAAAAAATCATAAAATTCGAAAAAACCGAAAATGGCTGTTTTCAGGGGTGTTTTTCGTCAACTGGGAGTGAACTTAAAAAATTGAAAATGTATGGATTATGTGCTTTACTATTTGAACTCAAATCCCTGAAAGTCCCGATTCCCGTATTTTATTCGTTTAGAAGTTACAATTTTTTTTTAAGCCACATGGCTCGGTTAACTTCGGCACCTTTCCCCTGCTTTCTTCGTCAGCTTGGGACTTGTTGAATGATACAGGATAACACTCGATAAGAGCCATGCCATGTTGTTTGGTACAAGTGATGGTGCCAGAGTGGAAACAAAGATCCTCAGACAAAGTGCCAGTGTCAATGACTTATGTGGGAAATAATTTCCCTGAGAAAAGCATTGCAATAATGTGCCTATATAAGTGACAGATTCTGGCACTGCATTGGTACACTTCTGCAATCATAAAGTGCGCCCGCAAAATTTAACAAGTTCCGACGCATGGGCTAGGCTGAAAAACAGTATAGTTTAAAACTGGTTAGGACTTGCTGAAAGACCCATGCCCCAACAATTGTATGGTGGAGCCAAAAGGTAGAGGCTTATCTAGATTCAGCCCGTGACTGTTTGGGTCGATCTGCTTTATCGAATAGGCAAATAAAATAATAGCCGCCAAACATATTCTGCATCGGAATGTGATGATACTAATTAAATTATGTAATTAACGATTGTTAAAATGCCCAACGTGGCAGTCCATCCAATTAATCTTTTCCCGATGTATCGAAGTAATTTGTGCATTGGTATAAATCATCAAATATCCTGTTCTTGTCATCTCCGACCTGCCTGGGCGATCATAGCCATCCCAAAGGTCGGGTCTCGGTACGATCGACTAGCTTGATTGAGAGATAAGAGACGCAATTAAAAGAATTCCCGTAAAATTACGTACAGAAAAACTACTTTTTCTCAAAAAATGAAAAAGTAATGCTGGATTTGTGTTACTAGTGGGGCAAAGAGGCAGAAACTTTTTTGATTTTAATTGTATCTTCAAAATTACGTGTTTTAGGCAAATAGATAAGTGCCAACATCGTGCAAAACTCCCGAGTGAACCGAATCATGAGTCTTTCCAAACGTCATTTGCCAGAGCAAAGCAGCTACTGATAACGAAACAGGTTTATCAAACTGGTCCCAGACCAGCAAAAGCACATGGCTGGTCACGTGTTCGGAACCCGGCCCTTAAACCAACACTGTTTTCAACCGATCCTGGAAAAGACTTGTATATTTTTTCGATTGGCAGACTTTATTTTTGCCCAAGTGAACATTAAATCATCCAATCGTCCTATTGTAAAAATTCAATTTCAACCGCAGCAAACTTTCGGACGGCAGAGCGGGCACTAACAAACAAACAAACAAACAAACAAACAAACAAACAAACAAACAAACACAAGTAGGTAATTGTTTTTTTGTAGCGAGCGGAAATGAAATTATCGCTTCCCTCGCTACGCCCAGCTGAAATGTCAACCAATTGCAAACTTTCAAATTGGCTGAGCGAATTTTGTCTCACAACTCCGTCGTGTTCCACGTCGTCTGAAATGTCCAACGACCGAAATGGCGACTTGTATTCGCATCGACACGTTGGCCGTCACGGCCAGTGTGCATTAAGTGCGACACCAAAACGGTCCCGGCTTCGTGGAGCCATTCCACGCGAGATCCAGCCAATAGCAGCCCGTCTATCAGTCTAGAATGCAAACACCCGCTAGTCATTTTGCTAAAGTGGCTGCACATTTGTTTCTCGCTGCCGGAGATGTCGAGAATACAGCGACTTTATGGACTTGCATTGACGCAGTGCATGACAAACCACGGACTCAGCTTCAAACTGCATAAATTTGCATAAAACTGCATAAAACTGCATAAAACTGCATAAAACTGCATCAAGGGACTGCTAGAAATAACAGCTACAGTGGAATTTCATTTCGGTTAACGTGTCCGCAACTTATATGGCGATAACATAAAATGGTCTCCAGTTAACTCAAATTAATGCTAGTGTAGACTCCATTTCACGTCGAGAAGGAGAGTGGATTTGCATCTTCCTCGAGGACCCACTGCTGCTAGACACGAGCTAAGAGTTTCAACACTCACAAGCCACGTCTTGAGTCGGACAAAAGGCTCTGTGGGCAGTTTCAACACTCACAAGCCATGTCTTGAGCCGGACAAAAGGCTCTGTGGGCAGTGTTGAAACTCTTTGCTCGTGTCTTGCAACAGTGGGTCCTCGAGGAAGATGCAAATCCACTCTCCTTCTCGACGTGAAATGGAGTTTACCAGCACAGCGGCAGCCAGCAAGTGGATCACACCCGCCATGTGCTCTCACGGGCCGTGCATGATATCATCACACCGCTGGTTGCCAGGGCGACCTCGTAATCGGCTCTGGGTTCGGGAAATGGCGTCCACACGTGAAACGTCACAGGTGCAGAGAAACTCGTCGGCTTTGATTGGCAAACGTCACCGAGCGGACACGCATCCCCGTCCGCTGATTGGACATGACGCCTGCCAGGGTCGAACCTGACGCCGCGTGGTCACAGCCGGCAATGTCAGTGACACGCTGTCATCGACATCGGCTCTGCATCAATCAGAGACTCAGGATGTGTATGACGTCATGAGCCACGGTCCCACGGAGTCTCTAAATTGGTTATTTGCACTTTCGTATATATTATGGCTCTAAAAAAGTAAATAATGAAGAGTGTTGTGTGGTTCTTCTAGCATTCCAGGGGCAAATAATCGAAAAGTAAATGCTATTGGCACCCAATATCACGTCTTTTGCCTACAATATATTGAAATATTGAAATGAAAACTTTGACATTGAAATGACAATTTCCCAAGCCTGTTTTTACTTATCTTGTAATCACATAATGACGTGTAACTCGTTTCAATGGAAAATAAAGAAACTAAACTTAACGACTTGGCCTTGAGAACTCGGCAACTTTTTGTCTGAAAGCCACTTGCAGGCGAACCAATCTCTCCCCTTGACTTCTAGTGTTAAGGGGCCTATTTCACAAAGTCGGTGCAATCCTCGTCTACGCCGCCCAGAGGGCCGATCTTTGCAGGGGGGAATACACCCCCCCCCCCCCGTCACGCGATGTAGTTCTCGTGTTCGACACGAGATCGCTCTCAGCGCCAGCGTCGCGTCCGCTGCGAGCTTGTTTCGCCGCGTCGCCTGTTGTTCGTTGTGCAGTGACTCGTCATAATGACGTCATGAAACACAGTTTAGTGTAAAGCCCATATTCCACTAGGGTTGCAACCTGCTGATCCTAGGCCTTCTTACCGCACATTTACTATCACCACCAATGGAACAAAACCATTTAGAGGGCCGTGGATCGGCAGGGTGCAATCCTGGTGGAATACGGCCTCTTCATGAATGTACGGGCCAAAACTGCCTTACCAAAGCCCCCTGGTTCACATGGGACAGCATTTTCGCTAAAGTCAGCCACAAAAGTTTTATGCCTTCCAAATAACATGTCTATAATAACTGTTGTATTGACTAATTAAACAGTTTATCACTATTTTATGTTATACGTATATATATTATTTGTATTATATTAAATATGATGCACCTATGATGTACCTACACTAATCTAATATGAAATAGGGCCATGTGTTTTTTTGGCGGCATAAAACTATTGTGGCAGACTTATGCCGAAAATGCTGTCCCACGTAAACAATGAGGCTTAAGGCCCGTTTTACACGCGGTGGTCGATTTCATAATATCTATATCATTATTATTATCTTTCACGTACGTCAGTGTGATCGTGTAAATGCAGAAATGTGATGAAAAGAGCCTGCCCACACGGAAGTACATACAAAAAACATATATGAAACATATATGGAATGTTCAAATTTTTATAAGAAACATATAAGTTTCTAATAAGATAATGCACTTTCGCATATTTTCCCTATATGTATCACATATGTTCGTATTTGCTTTTTCGTGTGGGTGTCACGGTCTATCATGCTAGATGTGATAACAGAAGTATTACTATGAGCTTTAAAACTCTTGGCTCGTGTCTAGCAGCAGTGGGTCCTCAAGGAAGATGCAAATCCACTCTGCTTCTCAACGTGAAATGTAGTTTAGGGGGAGGGCGGCCCTCCCTCCCTCACCACCCCAAGACTAGAGACAAATGCCTGCATTCCAAGAAGCACCGCCTGCTTTGATGCATTTCACCCGGTAGTTTTCATTCATCACTGCTTCAATTCCCAGCATGACGTCATACACACGTGACACACGTATTGTATTTCACCTTGCTTTGACATGCGGCAAATTGGTTTGCTGTGCTTATTAGTTTTGCTATGCCGTGTGTGACTCCACCAACAAAGCTCGGGTATGTGATAATAAGCCATGTCAATACGAACCCACCGGCACAATCAGCTCGAACTGTGCACGGGGCTGATTTTGGTCAATTTCAGCACGGTTTCAAATGGGAGGAACATGCCTCTAGATTCTTACAGCGCTTTGTACAGTTTCAAAACGGAACCACCGGCACCATCAGCTCGAACTGTGCACGGGGCTGATTTTGGTCAATTTCAGCACGGTTTCAAATGGGAGGAACATGCCTCTAGATTCTTACAGCGCTTTGTACAGTTTCAAAACGAAACCACCGGCACCATCAGCTCGAACTGTGCACGGGGCTGATTTTGGTCAATTTCAGCACGGTTTCAAATGGGAGGAACATGCCTCTAGATTCTTACAGCGCTTGTACAGTTTCAAAACGAAACCACCGGCACCATCAGCTCGAACTGTGCACGGGGCTGATTTTGGTCAATTTCAGCACGGTTTCAAATGGAAGGAACACGGCTCTAGATTCTTACAGCGCTTTGTACAGTTTCAACACGAAACCACCGGCACCATCAGCTCGAACTGTGCACGGGGCTGATTTTGGTCAATTTCAGCACGGTTTCAAATGGGAGGAACATGCCTCTAGATTCTTACAGCGCTTGTACAGTTTCAAAACGAAACCACCGGCACCATCAGCTCGAACTGTGCACGGGGCTGATTTTGGTCAATTTCAGCACGGTTTCAAATGGGAGGAACATGCCTCTAGATTCTTACAGCGCTTTGTACAGTTTCAAAACGAAACCACCGGCACCATCAGCTCGAACTGTGCACGGGGCTGATTTTGGTCAATTGTATAAATATCATTACATAATTGAATGAGTGAACCGTGTGTAGTTATTAATTATTTAAAACGTGTTTGCAAACATTGGCGTTTACTTCATATTATGCGCATTTAGCGTGACGGTCTGTTGAAATACGAGATGGAGTCAAATCAATTCGCCTCAGAACCAACTTGCTCGGATCGAAAGCCTTAAGAGACCCTGGCCATGCAGCCTGGCTTGTGCATCCAATCGTTTCCAACGCTCGTAAGGCCCATTTACAATTAAGACCAATTGTGAATCAGCCAAGTCATGCCAAGTCATGCCAAGTCATGCCAAGTCATACCGAGTCATGCCGAGTCATGCCAAGTCATGCAAAGTCATGCCAAGTCATGCCAAGTCATGTCAAGTCATGCCAAGTCATGCCAAGTCATGCCAAGTCATGCCAAAGTCATGCCAAGTCATGCCAAGTCATGCCAAGTCATGCCAAGTCATGCCAAGTCATGCCGAGGACACTGGGGGTAATTAGGCCGGGGTACCGACCACCGAGCTACCATCCAGGCCAATGTAAACAAAGACCGACTCGACCCGATCTATATCTCGACCCGATCCGACTCATCTATAACCTGGCTTCCAAACAAAACATCACAAGCTGTACCCAAGCACTCTGCTGTTGGCCTCAAGGACCGAAATCACAATGTCTAGATAAGAAGCTATCAACAGGCTGACTTCAAAACTGAGGTATCTGAATGGCTGCGCCTGTGGAGATGTCAAGTTATCTGGACTTGTTGTCCAGACATTAATAATGTGTTTATTTGGCATTGTGATCATTACAAACCGATATCGACAATTGTCATTTTGTACAGGTATGTTTCATCATGATAAAAACTCAGTCGACGAGTAAAAGCACTTTTCCATAAAGAATATCTTTAGTTTATCTTTAAAATTGCTTTTGTCTCTCATACTTTTAATTTCTTTCGGTATTTTGTTAAAAAGTCTCCTGCCTGCATACAATCATAGAGTAAGGTTCTTTCTTATATGAGCTCATATAGGTGGAGAGTCGTTTCTTTCAGGCTGTCTTTATATTTCTGGTGTTATGTGCATTATTTTGCTCAATATCTTTGTCTACAAGCTTCGCCCAATCTATTACAAATAGTATTGTACAATTTCGCCACAATTGTAATTTCGGTCCGTCGCAGGAATTGCACGAGTCTAACTCATTCAATGGCTGCTTGCTTGTCATTTGTAACTTATAACTTGCTATAGCAAAGTTACAATCATTTTATCTTTTCATCACCGACACAAATTCTCTGGGTCCTTCATTTACTTAGTTAAGTTCTATGAAAAGAACATCGTTCAGCGGTTATATACGCTACTTTAATAGCGTCATCGTTTCTTATTGATAAAATCCGTATTGTTTTCCATTTCATTTGTTAGCTTTGAAACCGAGAACTTTATAAGGAATAGCAGTCAACATTTCGTTTCCATCCCAGCACACAACCAGGGCCTTCTGGGTGGAATTGTTTGCCATCGCTCTTGTGGCTTCAATGTTGCCAGGAGGCTGTGGAGAGGTTTGAATTCCCATCCCAGCACACAACCAGGGCCTTCTGAATGGAATTGTTTGCCATCGCTCTTGTGGCTCCAATGTTGCCAGGAGGCTGTGGAGAGGTTTGAATTCCCATCCCAGCACACAACCAGGGCCTTCTGAATGGAATTGTTTGCCATCGCTCTTGTGGCTCCAATGTTGCCAGGAGGCTGTGGAGAGGTTTGAATTCCCATCCCAGCACACAACCAGGGCCTTCTGAATGGAATTGTTTGCCATCGCTCTTGTGGCTCCAATGTTGCCAGGAGGCTGTGGAGAGGTTTGAATTCCCATCCTAGCACACAACCAGGGCCTTCTGGGTGGAATTGTTTGCAATCGCTCTTGTGGCTCCAATGTTGCCAGGAGGCTGTGGAGAGGTTTGAATTCCCATCCCAGCACACAACCAGGGCCTTCTGGGTGGAATTGTTTGCCATCGCTCTTGTGGCTCCAATGTTGCCAGGAGGCTGTGGAGAGATTTGAATTTCAATCCCAGCACACAATCAGGGCCTTCTGGGTGGAATTGTTTGCCATCGCTCTTGTGGCTTCAATGTTGCCAGGAGGCTGTGGAGAGATTTGAATTTCAATCCTAGCACACAACCAGGGCCTTCTGGGTGGAATTGTTTGCCATCGCTCGTGTGGCTTCAATGTTGCCAGGAGGCTGTGGAGAGATTTGAATTTCAATCCCAGCACACAACCAGGGCCTTCTGGGTGGAATTGTTTGCCATCGCTCGTGTGGCTCCAATGTTGCCAGGAGGCTGTGAAGAGATTTGAATTCCCATCCGAGCACACAACCAGGGCCTTCTGGGTCGAATTGTTGCCCATCGCTCTTGTGGCTCCAATGTTGCCAGGAGGCTGTGGAGAGATTTGAATTTCAATCCCAGCACACAACCAGGGCCTACTGGGTGGAATTGTTCCCCATCGCTCTTGTGGCTTCAATGTTGCCAGGAGGCTGTGGAGAGATTTGAATTTCAATCCCAGCACACAACCAGGGCCTTCTGGGTGGAATTGTTTGCCATCGCTCGTGTGGCTCCAATGTTGCCAGGAGGCTGTGGAGAGATTTGAATTCCCATCCGAGCACACAACCAGGGCCTTCTGGGTGGAATTGTTTGCCATCGCTCTTGTGGCTTCAATGTTGCCAGGAGGCTGTAGAGAGACTTGAATTCCCATCCGAGCACACAACCAGGGCCTTCTGGGTGGAATTGTTTGCCATCGCTCGTGTGGCTTCAATGTTGCCAGGAGGCTGTGAAGAGATTTGAATTCCCATCCCAGCACACAACCAGGGCCTTCTGGGTGGAATTGTTTGCCATCGCTCTTGTGGCTCCAATATTGCCAGGAGGCTGTGGAGAGATTTGAATTTCAATCCCAGCACACAACCAGGGCCTTCTAGGTGGAATTGTTTGCCATCGCTCTTGTGGCTTCAATGTTGCCAGGAGGCTGTGGAGAGATTTGAATTTCTATCCGAGCACACAACCAGGGCCTTCTGGGTGGAATTGTTTGCCATCGCTCTTGTGGCTCCAATGTTGCCAGGAGGCTGTGGAGAGATTTGAATTCCCATCCGAGCACACAACCAGGGCCTTCTGGGTGGAATTGTTTGCCATCACTCTTGTGGCTCCAATGTTGCCAGGAGGCTGTGGAGAGATTTGAATTTCAATCCCAGCACACAACCAGGGCCTTCTGGGTGGAATTGTTTGCCATCGCTCTTGTGGCTTCAATGTTGCCAGGAGGCTGTGGAGAGATTTGAATTTCAATCCTAGCACACAACCAGGGCCTTCTGGGTGGAATTGTTTGCCATCGCTCGTGTGGCTTCAATGTTGCCAGGAGGCTGTGGAGAGATTTGAATTTCAATCCCAGCACACAATCAGGGCCTTCTGGGTGGAATTGTTTGCCATCGCTCTTGTGGCTTCAATGTTGCCAGGAGGCTGTGGAGAGATTTGAATTCCCATCCCAGCACACAACCAGGGCCTTCTGGGTGGAATTGTTTGCCATCGCTCTTGTGGCTCCAATGTTGCCAGGAGGCTGTGGAGAGGTTTGAATTCCCATCCTAGCACACAACCAGGGCCTTCTGGGTGGAATTGTTTGCAATCGCTCTTGTGGCTCCAATGTTGCCAGGAGGCTGTGGAGAGATTTGAATTCCCATCCGAGCACACAACCAGGGCCTTCTGGGTGGAATTGTTTGCCATCGCTCTTGTGGCTCCAATGTTGCCAGGAGGCTGTGGAGAGATTTGAATTTCAATCCCAGCACACAATCAGGGCCTTCTGGGTGGAATTGTTTGCCATCGCTCTTGTGGCTTCAATGTTGCCAGGAGGCTGTGGAGAGATTTGAATTTCAATCCTAGCACACAACCAGGGCCTTCTGGGTGGAATTGTTTGCCATCGCTCGTGTGGCTTCAATGTTGCCAGGAGGCTGTGGAGAGATTTGAATTTCAATCCCAGCACACAACCAGGGCCTTCTGGGTGGAATTGTTTGCCATCGCTCGTGTGGCTCCAATGTTGCCAGGAGGCTGTGAAGAGATTTGAATTCCCATCCGAGCACACAACCAGGGCCTTCTGGGTCGAATTGTTGCCCATCGCTCTTGTGGCTCCAATGTTGCCAGGAGGCTGTGGAGAGATTTGAATTTCAATCCCAGCACACAACCAGGGCCTTCTGGGTGGAATTGTTCCCCATCGCTCTTGTGGCTTCAATGTTGCCAGGAGGCTGTGGAGAGATTTGAATTCCCATCCGAGCACACAACCAGGGCCTTCTGGGTCGAATTGTTGCCCATCGCTCTTGTGGCTCCAATGTTGCCAGGAGGCTGTGGAGAGATTTGAATTTCAATCCCAGCACACAACCAGGGCCTTCTGGGTGGAATTGTTCCCCATCGCTCTTGTGGCTTCAATGTTGCCAGGAGGCTGTGGAGAGATTTGAATTTCAATCCCAGCACACAGCCAGGGCCTTCTGGGTGGAATTGTTGCCCATCACTCTTGTGGCTTCAATGTTGCCAGGAGGCTGTGGAGAGATTTGAATTTCAATCCCAGCACACAACCAGGGCCTTCTGGGTGGAATTGTTTGCCATCGCTCGTGTGGCTCCAATGTTGCCACGGGGCTGTGGAGAGATTTGAATTCCCATCCGAGCACACAACCAGGGCCTTCTGGGTGGAATTGTTTGCCATCGCTCTTGTGGCTACAATGTTGCCAGGAGGCTGTGGAGAGATTTGAATTTCAATCCCAGCACACAACCAGGGCCATCTGGGTGGAATTTTTTGCCATCGCTCTTGTGGCTTCAATGTTGCCAGGAGGCTGTGGAGAGATTTGAATTCCCATCCGAGCACACAACCAGGGCCTTCTGGGTGGAATTGTTTGCCATCGCTCTTGTGGCTTCAATGTTGCCAGGAGACTGTGGAGAGATTTGAATTCCCATCCGAGCACACAACCAGGGCCTTCTGGGTGGAATTGTTTGCCATCGCTCTTGTGGCTCCAATGTTGCCAGGAGGCTGTGGAGAGATTTGAATTTCTATCCCAGCACACAACCAGGGCCTTCTGGGTGGAATTGTTCCCCATCGCTCTTGTGGCTCCAATGTTGCCAGGAGGCTGTGGAGAGATTTGATTTCCCATCCGAGCACACAACCAGGGCCTTCTGGGTGGAATTGTTTGCCATCGCTCTTGTGGCTCCAATGTTGCCAGGAGGCTGTGGAGAGTTTTGAATTCCCATCCCAGCACACAACCAGGGCCTTCTGGGTGGAATTGTTCCCCATCGCTCTTGTGGCTTCAATGTTGCCAGGAGGCTGTGCGAAATGGCAGAATCTTTTTGAAATCTAGTTCAAACTTGAATTTCAAAGCCGGCTGGAGACATTTCAGTGACAATCCGTTCAGAGGGCGCTGGCTCGGTGGTGCCACATCCATTTCCAGGAACCATCTGGTGTTGGGCGAAGCTGTTTCCGTTGCTTTGGCTTAAATTTGATCGGGTATACGAGCGTGTGTTCACGTGGCTTCTCATTATCGATTGCTCATTGGCTTCATTGATTGTTCAATTGAACAAGCGTTGAATTTCATTGAATTATTTTTATCACTGGCGTCTCTTGCGTTACACTAAAATCTTCAGAGAAATGGGAAAATTTTCTTGTCACCTTAAAAATTTTGCCACGACCGATGGACGTGGAAACTGTTGTTCTTAACCACAACCAAAACCACAACCTAAACCACAACCACATCCACAACCACATCCACAACCACAACCATAACCACAACCACAACCACAACCACAACCAAAACCAAAACCACAACCAAAACCACAACCACAACCACAACCAAAACCACAACCACAACCAAAACCACAACTACTACCACAACCACATCCACAACCAAAACCACAACCAAAACCAAAACCACAACCACAACCACATCCACAACCAAAACCATAACCACAACCACAACCAAAACCAAAACCACAACCACAACCAAAACCACAACCACAACCACAACCACAACCAAAATCACAACCACTTCCACAACCACATCCACAACCAAAACCAAAACCACAACCACAACCACATCCACAACCAAAACCATAACCACAACCACAACCACAACCAAAACCACAACCACAACCACAACCACAACCAAAACCACATCCACAACCACAAATCAGTAAGTACTGTATAACCTGTTGCCGTGGATACCTTTTCTATGGGCAGTGTTGAAACTCATGGCTCGTGTCTAGCAGCAGTGGGTCCCCTGTCCCCAGTGCCGGCACCAATGCCTGACAAACGCCCCCTGTCCCCAGTGCCGGCACCAATGCCTGAAAAACGCCCCCTGTCCCCAGTGCCGGCACCAATGCCTGACAAACGCCCCCCTGTCCCCAGTGCCGGCACCAATGCCTGACAAACGCCCCCCTGTCCACAGTGCCGGCACCAATGCCTGACAAACGCCCCCTGTCCCCAGTGCCGTCACCAATGTCGGACAAACGCCCCCCTGTCCCCAGTGCCGGCACCAATGCCTGACAAACGCCCCCTGTCCACAGTGCCGTCACCAATGCCTGACAAACGCCCCCCTGTCCACAGTGCCGGCACCAATGCCTGACAAACGCCCCCCTGTCCCCAGTGCCGTCACCAATGTCGGACAAACGCCCCCCTGTCCCCAGTGTCGGCACCAATGCCTGACAAACGCCCCCTGTCCGCAGTGCCGGCACCAATGCCTGACAAACGCCCCCCTTTCCCCAGTGCCGGCACCAATGCCTGACAAACGCCCCCCTTTCCGCAGTGCCGGCACCAATGCCTGACAAACGCCCCCCTGTCCGCAGTGCCGGCACCATTGCCTGACAAACGCCCCCCTGTCCCCAGTGCCGGCACCAATGCCTGACAAACGCCCCCTGTCCGCAGTGCCGGCACCAATGCCTGACAAACGCCCCCCTTTCCCGAGTTCCGGCACCAATGCCTGACAAACGCCCCCCTTTCCGCAGTGCCGGCACCAATGCCTGACAAACGCCCCCTGTCCCCAGTGCCGGCACCAATGCCTGACAAACGCCCCCCTGTCCCCAGTGCCGGCACCAATGCCTGACAAACGCCCCCTGTCCGCAGTGCCGGCACCAATGCCTGACAAACGCCCCCCTTTCCCCAGTGCCGGCACCAATGCCTGACAAACGCCCCCCTTTCCGCAGTGCCGGCACCAATGCCTGACAAACGCCCCCTGTCCCCAGTGCCGGCACCAATGCCTGACAAACGCCCCCCCTGTCCACAGTGCCGGCACCAATGCCTGACAAACGCCCCCCCCGTCCCCAGTGCCGTCACCAATGCCTGACAAACGCCCCCCTTTCCGCAGTGCCGGCACCAATGCCTGACAAACGCCCCCCTTTCCGCAGTGCCGGCACCAATGCCTGACAAACGCCCCCCTTTCCGCAGTGCCGGCACCAATGCCTGACAAACGCCCCCCCCCGTCCGCAGTGCCGGAACCAATGCCTGACAAACGCCCCCCTTTCCGCTGTGCCGGCGCCAATGCCTGACAAACGCCCCCCTGTCCGCAGTGCCGGCGCCAATGCCTGACAAACGCCCCCCTGTCCGCAGTGCCGGCGCCAATGCCTGACAAACGCCCCCCTGTCCGCAGTGCCGGCGCCAATGCCTGACAAACGCCCCCCTGTCCGCAGTGCCGGCGCACCACGCCAGACCAAGAGTGTGCTCGCTGCCCGAGAAGGCGTACAACCCCCGGTGCGGGGACGACCTGTACCGACTGCGCACGTTCAGCATCACCAAGGGGGGCGTGGTCAACTGCGGGGACTCCATCATCGACCGCCGCTCCAAAAGCAACACCTCGGTCAACTCCACGGCCAACAGCAGTCGGTGAGTTAAGCAACACTGTGCCGAGTCGGGCGTTTGACGGGTGACCCGAGTTAAGCAACACTGCGTCGAGTCGGGCGTTGGACGGGTGACCCAAGTTAAGCAACACTGCGCCGAGTCGGGCGTTGGACGGGTGACCCGAGTTAAGCAACACTGCGTCGAGTCGGGCGTTGGACGGGTGACCCAAGTTAAGCAACACTGCGCCGAGTCGGGCGTTGGACGGGTGACCCGAGTTAAGCAACATTGCGCCGAGTCGGGCGTTGGATGGGTGACCCGAGTTAAGCAACACTGCGCCGAGTCGGGCGTTGGACGGGTGACCCGAGTTGAGCAACACTGCGCCGAGTCGGGCGTTGGACGGGTGACCCAAGTTTAGCAACATAAGGTCGAGTCGGGCGTTGGACGGGTGGTCCTAGTTAAGCAACACTGCGCCGAGTCGGGCGTTGGACGGGTGACCCAAGTTTAGCAACATAAGGTCGAGTCGGGCGTTGGACGGGTGGTCCTAGTTAAGCAACACTGCGCCGAGTCGGGCGTTGGATGGGTGACCCGAGTTAAGCAACACTGCGCCGAGTCGGGCGTTGGACGGGTGACCCAAGCTAAGCAACATTGCGCCGAGTCGGGCGTTGGACGGGTGACCCAAGTTAAGCAACACTGCGTCGAGTCGGGCGTTGGATGGGTGACCCGAGTTAAACAACATTGCGCCGAGTCGGGCGTTGGATGGGTGACCCGAGTTAAGCTACACTGCGCCGAGTCGGGCGTTGGACGGGTGACCCAAGTTAAGCAACACTTCGCCGAGTCGGCCGGTGGACGGGTGACCCAAGTTAAGCAACATTGCGCCGAGTCGGGCGTTGGACGGGTGACCCAAGCTAAGCAACACTTAGTCGAGTCGGGCGTTGGACGGGTGACCCAAGTTAAGCAACACTGCGTCGAGTCGGGCGTTGGATGGGTGACCCGAGTTAAGCAACACTGTAGTCGAGTCGGACGTTGGATGGGTGACGCAAGTTAAGCAACACTGCGCCGAGTCGGCCGGTGGACGGGTGACCCGAGTTAAGCAACACTGCGCCGAGTCGGCCGGTGGACGGGTGACCTAAGTTAAGCAACACTGCGCCGAGTCGGACGTTGGATGGGTGACGCAAGTTAAGAAACACTGCGCCGAGTCGGCCGGTGGACGGGTGACCCGAGTTAAGCAACACTGCACCGAGTCGGGCGTTGGACGGGTGACCCGAGTTAAGCAACACTGCGCCGAGTCGGCCGGTGGACGGGTGACCCAAGTTAAGCAACACTGCGTCGAGTCGGGCGTTGGACGGGTGACCCAAGTTAAGCAACACTGCGCCGAGTCGGGCGTTGGACGGGTGACCCAAGTTAAGCAACACTTAGTCGAGTCGGCCGGTGGACGGGTGACCCAAGTTAAGCAACACTGCGCCGAGTCGGGCGTTGGATGGGTTACCCAAGTTAAGCAACACTGCGCCGAGTCGGGCGTTGGACGGGTGACCCAAGCTGGACAGATTAACTTATATATTATAATTTAGTTGAATATCGTTACTATAACTTCTGACTTAGGGGCACAACAATAACATAGACCAATTACACGATCAGCAAGCCAAACAAAAGCTGCTAAACAAAGACCGCCCCGTTGTTCGCTTAAGCCCATGTACCCGATCCTGCTGCAGTGAACGAGCTGCAATCAACGCTGGCTCCGTTCCTTCCCAAGTCTCGGGCCCGGCCTTCTAGATCACGACGTTGTCAGCCCGAGGCCCTGGATTCCCAAACCACTCTTTCCATCCACCTTGGTGTTTAATATTGAAGGCACGCTCTAAAGAATTGCGTGCTGAAAACACATACACTTTAGGTATACTTTTACCTAGAGCAAAATTAGTCCCATTTTTCAAGAAAATATCACACAGTCTACGATTATACCCCGTAGCGGACAAGCAGTTGATATTCAGAAATTAAGGAGACTGATCGGTTCGCGAGAAAGTGGCTTTCATGCTAAAAGTTGCCGACTTCTCAAGGCCGCATTGTTTAAGTTATCATTCCAATATTTCAGTTTGTTGTAGATAAGAGACATAAATAAGGGCGAACATGGCCCTTTTTCGTAAATTTTCCCCTGGAATGCTAAAACCTTCCCCGAAACTCTTCATTTTTCATCCTTTTTAGAGCCATTGTGTACGAAAGTGCAAAGACAAACTGGGGAAAAGGGCCGTGAGCACCCTAATTAACATATTACGACTACAACAAACCAAAATATTGGAAGGATAACTTTAACGGTGTAGCCGCGAGAACTTCCCTATTGTGAACGTCCCTAATTCCCAATTGTGTTGGCAATCTGGACAGTAGATATGTCTCCCACTTTGTGCCAAAGCACCACCACACATAGCGCGGTGTAATATGCCAACCATGACCCGGTCCGAATCCCCTCCCCTCACTGGCATATCCGAATCCCCTCCCCTCACTGGCATATCCGAATCCCCTCCCCTCACTGGCATATCCGAATCCCCTCCCCTCACTGGCATATCCGAATCCGAGCCCCTCACTGGCATATCCGAATCCGAGCCCCTCACTGGCATATCCGAATCCGAGCCACTCACTGGCATATCCGAATCCGAGCCCCTCACTGGCATATCCGAATCCGAGCCCCTCACTGGCATATCCGAATCCGAGCCCCTCACTGGCATATCCGAATCCGAGCCCCTCACTGGCATATCCGAATCCGAGGAGGGTCGGATCCCCTCCCCTCACTGGCATATCCGAATCCGAGGAGGGTCGGATCCCCTCCCCTCACTGGCATATCCGAATCCGAGGAGGGTGGGATCCCCTCCCCTCACTGGCATATCCGAATCCGAGGAGGGTCGGATCCCCTCCCCTCACTGGCATATCCGAATCCGAGGAGGGTCGGATCCCCTCCCCTCACGTGACCCGTTGACCTTTGCGTCGACAACAATCGGGGTAGCCGTGTTTGACACCAATCGCTCAGTCGACACTCACCCCGTGATGCGATCCAGTCCTAGGGCTTGGGACATGGGGCATAGGGCATGGGGCATGGGGCATGGGGCATGGAACATAGAGCATGGGGCATGGGGCATAGGGCATAGGGCATGGGGCTTGGGACATGGGGCATAGGGCATGGGGCATGGGGCATGGGGCATGGAACATAGAGCATGGGGTATAGGGCATGGGGCTTGGGACATAGGGCATGGGGCACGGGGCATGGGGCATGGGGCATAGGGCATAGAGCATGGGCATGGGGCATGGGGCATGGGACATAGGGCATGGGGTATAGGGCATGGGGCTTGGGACATAGGGCATGGGGCACGGGGCATGGGGCATGGGGCACGGGGCATGGGGCATGGGGCATAGGGCATGGGGTATAGGGCATGGGGCTTGGGACATAGGGCATGGGGCACGGGGCATGGGGCATGGGGCATGGGGCATGGGGCATGGGGCATGGGGCATGGGGCACGGGGCATGGGGCATGGGGCATAGGGCATGGGACATAGGGCATAGGGCATGGGGTATAGGGCATGGGGCTTGGGACATAGGGCATGGGGCATGGGGCATGGGGCATGGGGCACGGGGCATGGGGCATGGGGCATAGGGCATGGGACATAGGGCATAGGGCATGGGGTATAGGGCATGGGGCTTGGGACATAGGGCATGGGGCACGGGGCATGGGGCATGGGGCATGGGGCATGGGGCATGGGGCATGGGGCATGGGACATAGGGCATGGGACATAGGGCATAGGGCATGGAGCATAGGGCATAGGGCATGTGGCTTGGGGCTTGGGACACAGGGCATAGGGCATGGGACACAGGCCACAGGGCATTGGCCAGGAAAAGCCCTTTAAAGTCTGCCCTTTGAAGGGGCTAAGTCAGCGAGAGCAGCCAATCAAATCAAGACTTGGCTTCTGTTACTCAAGGACACTCGTTGTTGTAAACTCATGACGCAACACAGATGTGCTTACACAGACGGTCCATCATCGCTTGGAGCAGCAGCTAAACTCCATTTCACGTCGAGAATGAGAGTGGATTTGCATCTTCCTCGAGGACCCACTGCTGCTAGACACGAGCCAAGAGTTTCAACACTCACAAGCCATGTCTTGAGTCGGACAAAAGGCTCTGTGGGCAGGCCGCAGTTGCGAGAGAAACAGATGTAATAACAGCAGTGCCGGCATTCCTTGGTTGTGTTCTCATGCCACTGGCACATTTGGCATTGCATCGAAGAAGGAGGCGGCCGTGGGCCTCGGTCTGGGTCGATATGAGATCTCGTATCTCGGCAACCGTGCGTCCTACCGGGCTGAAATTCGGACCGAAGGCAAAGGACGTCGGTCGACCAAGATTCCCCGAAGGAAATCCGGATCGGCACGAAACCACGCGAGTTACGGGCACTTGATATTACATAGAAGGAGGCGGCCGTGGGTCTCGGTCTGGGTCGATATGAGATTTCGTATCTCGGCAACCGTGCGTCCTACCGGGCTGAAATTCGGACCGAAGGCAAAGGACGTCGGTCGACCGAGATTCCCCGAAGGAAATCGGGATCGGCACGAAACCAAGCGAGTTATGGACATTACAACATAAACACAGCCAATGCAGACACTGCTTGATAGTGACGTCATAATGGAGTGCTCGTCAGTGAAGCAATCTCACATGCTAATTGCTAATTACCCGAACCAAGTGGCTGTGTGATTGTCTCGCTTCGCGTCTGTCACGCTAAGCGCCTGATGCAATACCGCACTCGATGTACTCGCTGTACTCGCTGTACTCGCTGTACTCGCTGTACTCGCTGTACTCGCTGTACTCGCTGTACTCGCTGTACTCGCTGTACTCGCTGTACTCGCTGCACTCGCTGTACTCGCTGTACTCGCTGCACGCTGGTAATTCGATAGGGGCGCGCTGAGGGTGCCGTGCCCCGGTGTCTGGATGCGAAACGTTGCGTCGCTTTTTCGAGGCGTGTCCTGCAATCCGATTAAAATGCGATGTAGTTGACAGTTTTCAAAATATTCTACCAACGGCTCAAAACGCATCGGCTCAGATCCAGTCTTCGATGTGTGAACTGGGTTAGGATCCAGTTCTCGATGTGTGAACTGGGCTCAGAACCAGTCCTCGCTGCGTGAACTGGGCTCAGATCCAGTCCTCGCTGTGTGAACTGGGCTCAGATCGAGGAATACTACGAGGCAATCCACCAGGCCGTGGATTTGTGTGCGCTACACATCTTGATTGATGGTCGCACCTCTGTGTACAACATTAGCTCTGTCTCTCTCGTACCTACGGGCTCGGTCCATGCTCGCTCTCTCTCGCTCTCATGGGACAGATCAATGCGCTCGTAGAGTACGTCTGTCTCTCTTCCACTGATTGCCATTCCCCATTCTCGCGCTCTCTCGCGCTCAAGGGACAGATCCATTCACTGGCAATATACATCTGTCTCACTTCCCCTCATTGCCATGCTGTGTGCTCGCGCTCTCTCCCACCTATTGATGTGATATTGCAGATACGTGCGTAGGTAGATTTCTCCAAGTCGCAGCTGTGCCGCTTCGAGAAGGCGGTGAGATTATTTATCGACTCTGCCCTGAAGTGTGACTTTAATTGATTTCCATCGACCCTGGAATTCGGAACGCGTTATAGTGTAGATTAGTTTTCTACCCGAACCCTGGCGGGGTTGTTTGTAACCTGCCGCCACCTGGGGGTTTCGAGGTTTGGAGGGTCATTCATTATTCGTCTATTGAATGGTTTATGATGGGGGCGGAAAACGGGGCAAAGATAACTTAAAATTGGCGAAGTAATGGAAAGAAAATGTTGTATTTTGTATGATAAAGCATTTGGCCAAAATCATTTTATTTTCTGGTATTTAAAATGTTATTTTCTTTAATGCCAGGAGTTCTTGATATCTGTCTTAAGTCTGTTCAATGAGCTCCGAAGTCGAGCCGTTTCCTTCACCTCGTACGGTATACACTTTCCAGGCCACACCTTTCGTCGGATCGCGACGAAACCTATATTGTAGGAATCTTCACACTTCGGACAACCAAATGAACCATTTTCATTTCGCAAGATTCACTCGTTAATTACTTCCAAGAGTTTTAAAAAACCATGTTTAGCCGGTATATTGAAAGATGTACTTAAGGGTAAATTCCAGCTAAGAATTTCCCTCTTACCGTATACACTTTCCAGGCCACACCCGTTATCCGATCGCAACGAAACAAATATCTACGGAATCCTCACACTTTTGACAACCAATTGAGAATCTCAGAATCTTGAAATATCTCTTGGAAATCCATAAAAAGTTGAATGCAATTTACCTCAACAACCATCAATAAACGGCTTTAAGGCCCACGCTCGATCGAAGTAAGAATAAGAGTAGCAATAAGAAAACGAATATAGAAGTTAACACATTGGGAAACTCAATATCACACAATTGTCGCAAGCCACGTAAAGCAAGGCGAGCTACGGTAAGAAAAGTAAATAAGCATATAATAATATGCCATCTTCTTGCTGCTATTCTTATTTCAACCAATCACAGAGCAGATATTTTTGAAGAAAAAAAACGCGGAGCGACAAACAAATGTCGTTGTCACGCCAACGTTTTGAAGTAATGCCGTCACTGACACCATTTTTCACGGTTTCTAGCAGCGAGTACGTGTGTTGTGCCTACTCTCATTGTCATTTCACTCATTCCCATTCTTATTAATTCCATTGTGCGCGTGCCTTAAGGGGTTTTCGAGGTGTGAAGGGTCATTAATTATTTGTCTATTGATTGGTTTATGATGCAGGGCGGGAAATGGAGCAAAGATAATTGAAAATAGGCAAAGTAATGGAAGGAAAAAGGCTGTAATTTGGCATGCCAAAGGTTTTAACGACTCGAAGGTTTTAAAATGTTGTTTTCTTTGATGCCATAATTTTTGTAATACCAGCAGTACGGGCCGCTAAATTCCGTTCCGTGCCTCGTAGACGCAATGTTAAATTCCTACCGCATGTTGAGCATACTAGGAGCGTCAAATCGCTGCGGGGGGCAAGTTGTCTGCTGGCCACGCTCGTAGAGCGCTTGCTCATGATGCGAGCGGTCGTCCGTTCGAATCCGCGTAGGGGTGGGCTTTTTGTACTTTCGGAAAACGGTTTGTTGATTCATAACATCTTATTTACACGCATTTGCACAGTCTTTTGTTTTGCATTCATGTTAGTAACTTGATTCGTTGACATTTCTTTGTTTTCCTACGGACTTTATCGTATGTTTTTCGGGCGTGTACTGAAGTTTTTTTTATGTTGTTGCCCCGAACACAATATTACCGTACGTCGTTTAGTGAACCCTAGGTAATTTTATAAGGCCGGCCCCGGTCAAATTGCCCAAAAAGCCAATCAAAATGTGGGAAATTTAACATTGCGTCCACGAGGCACGAAACGGAAACACGCGTACGGGCCCGTGCTCCGCACAGCGCATGCCTATTAGTGTCTTGTGACAAACGGAAACACGCGTACGGGCCCGTACTCCGCACAGCGCATGCCTATTAGTGTCTTGTGACAAACGGAAAGACGCGTACGGGCCCGTGCTCCGCACAGCGCATGCCTATTAGTGTCTTGTGACAAACGGAAACACGCGTACGGGCCCGTGCTCCGCACAGCGCATGCCTATTAGTGTCTTGTGACAAACGGAAACACGCGTACGGGCCCGTGCTCCGCACAGCGCATGCCTATTAGTGTCTTGTGACAAACGGAAACACGCGTACGGGCCCGTGCTCCGCACAGCGCATGCCTATTAGTGTCTTGTGACAAACGGAAACACGCGTACGGGCCCGTGCTCCGCACAGCGCATGCCTATTAGTGTCTTGTGACAAACGGAAACACGCGTACGGGCCCGTGCTCCGCACAGCGCATGCCTATTAGTGTCTTGTGACAAACGGAAACACGCGTACGGGCCCGTGCTCCGCACAGCGCATGCCTATTAGTGTCTTGTGACAAACGGAAACACGCGTACGGGCCCGTGCTCCGCACAGCGCATGCCTATTAGTGTCTTGTGACAAACGGAAAGACGCGTACGGGCCCGTGCTCCGCACAGCGCATGCCTATTAGTGTCTTGTGACAAACGGAAACACGCGTACGGGCCCGTGCTCCGCACAGCGCATGCCTATTAGTGTCTTGTGACAAACGGAAACACGCGTACGGGCCCGTGCTCCGCACAGCGCATGCCTATTAGTGTCTTGTGACAAACGGAAACACGCGTACGGGCCCGTGCTCCACACAGCGCATGCCTATTAGTGTCTTGTGACAAACGGAAAGACGCGTACGGGCCCGTGCTCCGCACAGCGCATGCCTATTAGTGCCTTGTGACAAGTATTGATAAGCGTAGCGAGCGAAACAAAGTCTACCCTTTCACAAAACTCGCACACAAGTCACTCGTGTGTTTGTGTCTCGGTCCTTCTTCCTGTCGGGATAATTAATCGTAGCTTGTCACTTCTAAGAGCTTTCCACTAAGGCATGGAGGGTGAGTCATTGCTCAGTTATTGATTGGTTTATGATGGGAATACAGGAAACGGAACAGGGGATGTGAAAATAGGCGACAAAACCGGAAGACACGCTCTGCAATTTCACATGCTGAAGCATTCGTTTCAATGACTATCGAGTTTGAAATGTAATTCTCTCTTATGTCGTTCTTCCTTAATGACTGCTTTGGAGTGAAAGATTGAATATTCTAGCCTCTGGTGACAATAATTTTAATTCTATACTACATGTGTGTCGACTCTGACTCTGACTATCCACGAGGCAGTGTGGAAGTAGGAATGGGACAAAACGAGGGTGTTTTCCAGCTTTTCTACCTGTACTAACATGCGTCTAAAACTGCTCATCGCAAAGAATTCAAATCTAACGTGAATCAATATTTAAGGAACGTATACATGTAAAATGTGTGACATTTTGTGACATGGGGGAGGGAGGGGAGGGGCGGGGGTGTACATACATTTGTGACGTCACACTTTTTTGTAGATAAAAGCATAATTTTTAAAAGCGATACAGCAAAAAATTCAAAATTAAGTGTTGCTGCGTCAAAAGAAAAACTTGCTGTCTACTTTAGCTTCTCAAGTTAGAAATAAACATAATCAAATTTCTTAATGGTAGCGTTTCAAGGTCTGAATTCCATTTTAGAAGATGTGTTAGCGGGGGGGGGGGGTGGGAGATCATAGATTGTGACATACTTTTAGGGGGGGGGGGGGGTTGCCAATGTGTGGCATGTTAATTTTAAATATCGAACTATTAAAATTGTTAAGTTGCATTTCCAGGCATGCGATGTTGGAAAAATCAGCGCATTTAAAGATTTTCAACAGTTTCGCATTTGAAACACTGCGAGTTCTAAGTTTATTTTTATTTTATTTCAGTGTTACAAGTTGAATATTGAATTACGCGGTGTCTTCCCTTTCACTTGACTTCAATCAATACACTTACTGTCAGCCTCGTGTTTGTGTTTCGGTCTTCTGCTCTGTCTGAACATTTCGTAGCTTGCCACTTCTTGGAGCTCTCCGATTGGCTAAAGGATTGTTCATTATTCGGCTATTGATTGGTTTATGATGGGGTCAGGAAACGGACAAGGGCAGTGCAAAATAATCGCGACATAATGGAATGGAAGACGCTGGCAATTTCCTTGTCACAGCTTTCAATAATTAGTTAGGTACGCCCTGGGCGCGACGCACTACTTTCTTTTCATGCGGAACTCCAACTGTCGACTACAGTTCCAGAGTCAAAATAACGTGGGCAAGTAATTGCCATAATAATAACATTGCACTTATGTGGGCAAGTAATTGCCATAAGAATAACATTGCACTTATGTGGGCAAGTAATTGCCATAAGAATAACATTGCACTTATGTGGGCAAATAATTGCCATAAGAATATCATTGCACTTATGTGGGCAAATAATTGCCATAAGAATAACATTGCACCTATGTGGGCAAGTAATTGCCATAAGAATAACATTGCAATAATGTGGGCAAATAATTGCATTAAGAATAACATTGCACTTATGTGGGCAAATAATTGCATTAAGAATAACATTGCACTTATGTGGGCAAATAATTGCCATAAGAATAACATTGCACTTATATGGGCAAGTAATTGCCATAAGAATAACATTGCACTTATGTGGCAAATAAATTGCCATAAGAATAACATTGCACTTGTGTGGGCAAGTAATTGCAATAAGAATAACATTGCACTTATGTGGGCAAGTAATTGCCATAAGAATAACATTGCACTTATATGGGCAAGTAATTGCCATAAGAATAACATTGCACTTATGTGGGCAAATAATTGCCATAAGAATAACATTGCACTTATGTGGGCAAATAATTGCCATAAGAATAACATTGCACTTATGTGGGCAAATAATTGCCATAAGAATAACATTGCACCTATGTGGGCAAGTAATTGCAATAAGAATAACATTGCACTTATGTGGCAAATAAATTGCCATAAGAATAACATTGCACTTGTGTGGGCAAGTAATTGCAATAAGAATAACATTGCACTTATGTGGGCAAGTAATTGCCATAAGAATAACATTGCACTTATATGGGCAAGTAATTGCCATAAGAATAACATTGCACTTATGTGGGCAAATAATTGCCATAAGAATAACATTGCACTTATGTGGGCAAATAATTGCCATAAGAATAACATTGCACTTATGTGGGCAAATAATTGCCATAAGAATAACATCGCACTTACGTTGCACAAGTTGATATTTGTTTAAAATTGCCTACGAATATCAACAAAATATTATTTAGCACACAAATCTCTCAGTGACAGCTAAAATCCAAGAAGCCAGTGCACCAGGCAATTCGTAAGGCTTACTAATAATGTAATAATCAATTTGTAAGGCTTACTAATAATGTAATAATCAATTTGTAAGGCTTACTAATAATGTAATAATCAATTTGTAAGGCTTACTAATAATGTAATAATCAATTTGTAAGGCTTACTAATAATGTAATAATCAGTTTGTAAGGCTTACTAATAATGTAATAATCAATTTGTAAGGCTTACTAATAATGTAATAATCAGTTTGTAAGGCTTACTAATAATGTAATAATCAATTTGTAAGGCTTACTAATAATGTAATAATCAATTTGTAAGGCTTACTAATAATGTAATAATCAATTTGTAAGGCTTACTAATAATGTAATAATCAATTTGTAAGGCTTACTGATAATGTAATAATCAATTTGTAAGGCTTACTAATAATGTAATAATCAATTTGTAAGGCTTACTAATAATGTAATAATCAGTTTGTAAGGCTTACTAATAATGTAATAATCAATTTGTAAGGCTTACTAATAATGTAATAATCAGTTTGTAAGGCTTACTAATAATGTAATAATCAGTTTGTAAGGCTTACTAATAATGTAATAATCAGTTTGTAAGGCTTACTAATAATGTAATAATCAGTTTGTAAGGCTTACTAATAATGTAATAATCAATTTGTAAGGCTTACTAATAATGTAATAATCAATTTGTAAGGCTTACTAATAATGTAATAATCAGTTTGTAAGGCTTACTAATAATGTAATAATCAGTTTGTAAGGCTTACTAATAATGTAATAATCAATTTGTAAGGCTTACTAATAATGTAATAATCAATTTGTAAGGCTTACTAATAATGTAATAATCAATTTGTAAGGCTTACTAATAATGTAATAATCAATTTGTAAGGCTTACTAATAATGTAATAATCAGTTTGTAAGGCTTACTAATAATGTAATAATCAATTTGTAAGGCTTACTAATAATGTAATAATCAATTTGTAAGGCTTACTAATAATGTAATAATCAATTTGTAAGGCTTACTAATAATGTAATAATCAATTTGTAAGGCTTACTAATAATGTAATAATCAATTTGTAAGGCTTACTAATAATGTAATAATCAATTTGTAAGGCTTACTAATAATGTAATAATCAATTTGTAAGGCTTACTAATAATGTAATAATCAATTTGTAAGGCTTACTAATAATGTAATAATCAATTTGTAAGGCTTACTAATAATGTAATAATCAATTTGTAAGGCTTACTAATAATGTAATAATCAATTTGTAAGGCTTACTAATAATGTAATAATCAATTTGTAAGGCTTACTTATAATGTAATAATCAGTTTGTAAGGCTTACTAATAATGTAATAATCAATTTGTAAGGCTTACTAATAATGTAATAATCAATTTGTAAGGCTTACTAATAATGTAATAATCAATTTGTAAGGCTTACTAATAATGTAATAATCAATTTGTAAGGCTTACTAATAATGTAATAATCAATTTGTAAGGCTTACTAATAATGTAATAATCAATTTGTAAGGCTTACTAATAATGTAATAATCAATTTGTAAGGCTTACTAATAATGTAATAATCAATTTGTAAGGCTTACTAATAATGTAATAATCAATTTGTAAGGCTTACTAATAATGTAATAATCAATTTGTAAGGCTTACTAATAATGTAATAATCAATTTGTAAGGCTTACTAATAATGTAATAATCAATTTGTAAGGCTTACTAATAATGTAATAATCAATTTGTAAGGCTTACTAATAATGTAATAATCAATTTGTAAGGCTTACTTATAATGTAATAATCAGTTTGTAAGGCTTACTAATAATGTAATAATCAATTTGTAAGGCTTACTAATAATGTAATAATCAATTTGTAAGGCTTACTAATAATGTAATAATCAATTTGTAAGGCTTACTAATAATGTAATAATCAATTTGTAAGGCTTACTAATAATGTAATAATCAATTTGTAAGGCTTACTAATAATGTAATAATCAATTTGTAAGGCTTACTTATAATGTAATAATCAGTTTGTAAGGCTTACTAATAATGTAATAATCAATTTGTAAGGCTTACTAATAATGTAATAATCAATTTGTAAGGCTTACTAATAATGTAATAATCAATTTGTAAGGCTTACTAATAATGTAATAATCAATTTGTAAGGCTTACTAATAATGTAATAATCAATTTGTAAGGCTTACTAATAATGTAATAATCAATTTGTAAGGCTTACTAATAATGTAATAATCAATTTGTAAGGCTTACTAATAATGTAATAATCAATTTGTTGTTACGATTAGGCTTGCCGAAAGTTATGAAATTGCCATTTTGTTTGTTAAAAAGCTTTTTCTAAATTTTCAGCCAGCATGTTCATAACACAGAACAGATTCATGCATTTCTTGAAAGCCTTATAAATTGCCTGGTGCACTGGCTATTTTTTTTTGGCTATCACTGACAGATTTGTGTGTAAAACAATATTTTGTGAATATTCGTAGGCCAATTAGGACTCTTTACTCTGTTGTGTTCAACAGTGGACAATAGACAAAGCCTTGCCGAAACATGTTCTAGTAAACAAGCGATGAGCCTTCGTGATTTTCACAACATTTTCACGCCAATTCCCGAAAACAAGACCAGGAGAAAGAGAGCGAGAGAGAGAGAGAGAGAGAGAGAGAGAGAGAGAGAGAGAGAGAGAGAGAGAGAGAGAGAGAGAGAGAGAGAGAGAGAGAGAGAGAGAGAGAGAGAGAGAGAGAGAGAGAGAGAGAGAGAGAGAGAGAGAGAGACCCGAAAATGACAGCCAATTATTCTTTGGTAGTTTTCGTCTTCGCGTTTGTTGTTGTTGTTTTTGTTGTTGGCGACCCCCGCGTGGGAAACGGCGAACAAACGAACCACGGGGTTTGTCCATAGACGTCGAGTATGACAACTTGTCTAGACACACACACCGCGGGTTGGATGTTGGACAGCAGATGGTCGTATTCTGCACCGTCACCGCATCCAATATGGTGGCCCATTTTTGCAGAGGCAATGGAGACTTTGGGGAAATTGTCTGGAAATCGAATGCAGGACGCGATCATGAGTTTGGTGGTATTTTTGGCCATCATTGCGAAAAGTTGCCAAAAACGTCGACAAGTAGCGACCTGTTGATCTTCTAAGAGCCGGTTTTGCACTGTCCAGTGCAAATGGAGATAGATGCATCTGACTGGCTGTGACCTTGGAGTTAACTAACTTAACCGACTGTCAACACTTGACTGGACTTCGTAAAACCGGCACTAACTGAAATCTAACTGAAATCTAACTGAAATCTAACTGAAATCCAACTGAACTCGAAGTCACTGCCTCGAGTTGCACGTAACACCCACACGGCGAACCAGGGTTACAGTAACACTTGACACCAGGGTTACAGTAACACGAGAAACCAGAGTTACAGTAACACGAGAAACCAGAGTTACCGTAACACTTGAGAGAAACGTCGCTTTGTCGAAATCCCTCCGTTTGACGTCGCGAACGTGAAAACGTGTGCGTCGCCAAACAAATGCCACGCGTCGAGCTCAGCCCCCCTCCCCACCTTTGTCGGATTACAACACCAGGAGGCTTAGACGGCGTCTGACAGCTTCACACGCTCGACGCCGCGAGCGCTGTCTGTGCTCGGTGCGCCTGCAATTGTCACTGCCAGTCACTCAGATGCCACAACGGCGTCCTGGGGCCCTGGAGTTGATACGCCTGGGGCCCTGGAGTTGAGACGCCTGGGGCCCTGGAGTTGATACGCCTGGGGCCCTGGAGTTGAGACGCCTGGGGCCCTGGAGTTGATACGCCTGGGGCCCTGGAGTTGAGACGCCTGGGGCCCTGGAGTTGATACGCCTGGGGCCCTGGAGTTGAGACGCCTGGGGCCCTGGAGTTGATACGCCTGGGGCCCTGGAGTTGAGACGCCTGGGGCCCTGGAGTTGATACGCCTGGGGCCCTGCAGTTGAGACGCCTGGGGCCCTGGAGTTGAGACGCCTGGGGCCCTGGAGCTAGACGCCTGGGGCCCTGCAGTTGAGACGCCTGAGGCCCTGGAGTTGATACGCCTGGGGCCCTGGAGTTGAGACGCCTGGGGCCCTGGAGTTGATACGCCTGGGGCCCTGCAGTTGAGACGCCTGGGGCCCTGGAGTTGAGACGCCTGGGGCTTTGGAGTTGATACGCCTGGGGCCCTGGAGTTGAGACGCCTGGGGCTTTGGAGTTGGGACGCCTGGGGCCCTGGAGTTGAGACGCCTGGGGCTTTGGAGTTGAGACGCCTGGGGCCCTGGAGTTGAGACGCCTGGGGCTTTGGAGTTGAGACGTCTGGGGCTTTGGAGTTGAGACGTCTGGGGCCCTGGAGTTGAGACGCCTGGGGCTTTGGAGTTGAGACGTCTGGGGCCCTGGAGTTGATACGCCTGGGGCCCAGGAGTTGAGACGCCTAGACCTGTTGCTTCCGCCTGCATCCATCCAGATCCCATCGAGAGGACACACTCACCTGGAAACTCAGGAAAACTCGCCTGAAAACTCGATCGCTTCAACTTCGAACACTTGCGCTACATCTCCCATCACCGGCTCAATCTCCTGTTTGGCTGAAGCGACGTTAAGGCCATTCATTGATGGCTGCTGAGGTTAATTGAATTCAACTTTTTATGGATTTCCAAGAGGTATTTCGAGGTTCTGAAATATTCAATTGGTTGTCCAAAGTGTGAGGATTCCGTAGATATTTGTTTCGTTCCGATCGGATAACGGGTGTGGCCTGGAAAGTGTGTACGGTAAGAGGTAAATTCTTAGCTGGTATTTACCCTTAAGTACATCTTTCAATGTACCGGCTAAACATGGTTATTTTAAAACTCTTGTAAGTAATTGACGAGTGAATCTTGCGAAATGGAAATGGTTCAATTGGTTGTCCGAAGTGTGAAGATTCCGAAAATATAGGTTTCGTTGCGATCCGACCAAAGGTGTGGCCTGGAAAGTGTATACCTTACGAGGTGAAGGAAACGGCTCGACTTCGGAGCTCATTGAACAGGCTTAATGACATGAATTGCTGATTAGTGATTAGGAAAAGAAACAACTGGCGGAGCGCCAAAACACCGAGATATTTCAACATTTGAGATTTTTAAACACTGATCTCCGACAAATCATATAACAATGGCAACACTGTAAAATGTCCGTCCCTCCTTTATGAACTGTGGTGAGGAGAGGCTTCACTGAGCCGCGCCTAAAAGGCGGTGGTGGCTGCACCGGGCCGGCCGTGCCGGGGGGGGGGGGGGGGGGGTGATCGATCAGCCGCACATGGGGGTCGGCGGGGTTAGTTTGCCTACCGTCTACTGCCAGACAAACCCCAACGGGGGAAGTTGAACATGCAGACATTTTAAAATATTACAATGGTATAAGAAAAAATATAGTATTTACAAATTTCAATGTTAGAAAGAAGAAAAATATATGCATTTTTTAACAGACATTTTAAAATATTACAATGGTATAAGAAAAAAAAAAGTATTTACATATTTCAATGTTAGAAAGAAGAAAAATATATGCATTTTTAAACAGACATTTTAAAATATTAAAATGGTATAAGAAAAAAAATAGTAATTACAAAATACAATGCTTGAAAGAAGAAAAATAATACATTTTTAATTTTAATATCACACGAAGCAATATATTTTAGTAAATGCAATATAAAATTGTCCTTAAATTTGTTATTTTAATCAATGTTAAAAATAAAAAGTATTTTGCCCTGTGATCCTAGGTATTCTTCCATCAAGTAAGAAGCATTTATAGCATAAGCGAACGCCGCTTGGTGGAGGGGGGGGGGGGGGGGGTCGCGTTCAGACTGCCAGGGATGTCGAACGCTCGCGTGGACGTGGTCACCTCACCCCGACTCGATCGATTCGCCTGGAAGGAATCCTCCCACCTTGACACAGCTGATTCTCGGACGAAAGATCGCTCGTGGGGACGTGGTCACCTCACCCCGACTCGATCGATTCGCCTGGAAGGAATCCTCCCACCTTGACACAGCTGATTCTCGGACGAAAGATCGCTCGTGGGGACGTGGTCACCTCACCCCGACTCGATCGATTCGCCTGGAAGGAATCCTCCCACCTTGACACAGCTGATGCTCGGACGAAAGATCGCTCGTGGGGACGTGGTCACCTCACCCCGACTCGATCGATTCGCCTGGAAGGAATCCTCCCACCTTGACACAGCTGATTCTCGGACGAAAGATCGCTCGTGGGGACGTGGTCACCTCACCCCGACTCGATCGATTCGCCTGGAAGGAATCCTCCCACCTTGACACAGCTGATGCTCGGACGAAAGATTTTGCCTTTTTATAACAAATACAGAAGCAGGTTAAGTTTTAAAAAAATCCACCAAATGCCGTTTTGTATAATCTTTCCAATTTCAAAATAAAATTTCAAATTGTAATATCGACACCAAATTTTAGTACTACAACGTGAACGCGGCAAAAGTCAATACCAAAAGTTTGAATCGAATCGGTGCCAAGGGTAGGTAATCAGGGCAAAAAACTATTCCCAGAGCCCACGATGACGTCATAGAGGGTTCCACACAAATGCTGTTTGCGGCCTTAACTAATTTTGTAAAGTTTTTTTGCCCCTGCCATCGGGTATAAAAAGTAAAAATCTTTAATATGGGCACAACTTGTCAGGTGATGAGATACGGCCTTTAAGCAGCTTGAGTGGCATGTGTTCAAGTTTTACACTGGGGCTACGCGAACGGCTTAAGTGTTGCGTTTAAAGATGAGCGTAGCTGTTTGGAGTGGGGAAAAGGGTAAAGATAGTAGGCCTTTTTCCTGCTGTGCAAATAGTGTGTAAAGGCCAGGCTCTCAAATCAGTGTGCATGTCAACTGGGTCTGCTTTGCCTATAGGGGGTCACTTTGCCTGCTGTGCAAATAGTGTTTAAAGGCCAGGCTCTCAAATCAGTGTGCATGTCAACGGGGTCTGCTTTGCCTATAGGGGGTCACTTTGCCTGCTGTGCAAATAGTGTTTCAAAGGCCATGCTCTCAAATCAGTGTGCATGCAAACTGGGTCTGCTTTGCCTATAGGGGGTCACTTTGCCTGCCGTGCAAATAGTGTTTCAAAGGCCAGGCTCTCAAATCAGTGTTCATGTCAACTGGATCTGCTTTGCCAATAGGGGGTCACTTTGCCTGCTGTGCAAATAGTGTTTAAAAGGCCAGGCTCTCAAATCAGTGTGCATGTCAACTGGGTCTGCTTTGCCTATAGGGGGTCACTTTGCCTGCTGTGCAAATAGTGTTTCGAGCACTCCAAAATCTTCCTCGCTCAGCCTAACTGACCTTTCTTTGGACACCCTTGGCTGGAAAACGACGCGCACATTGATTTACTACTTGAAAGTCTATGAGCGTATTTTAATAAATATCCGTTCCCAATTAGTTCGCGCTGCGTCCGTCGACACAAGGCGCGCTGCGGTCGCGTCCGTCACCACGGCTTCCTTTGTCACCGTGGGGTTTGCAATTTCGCCCAATTAACAGGCAGCGCTGTCGGCGGTCGCGGCGGGATGTGGCACTAATGAGCAAGCCGACTGACATGCGCACGAACCACTGCGCAGTCGCGTAAACAGGGGACTCGTGATCCTATGTTAAGCAACACTGCGCCGAGTCGGGCGTTGGACGGGTGACCCGAGTTAAGCTACACTGCGCAGAGTGGTGCGTTCAGGGGCACGAGGTGGGGGAGCCGAGTCTGCTCTGCGGGCTGCGTTCAGGGGCACAGGGTGGAGGAGCCGAGTCTGCTCTGCGGGCTGCGTTCAGGGGCACGAGGTGGAGGAGCCGAGTCTGCTTTGCGGGCTGCGTTCAGGGGTACGAATAGTTCCATGAATAATGATCTTTTGTTCTTAACTTTGACCCCCTGGTTTCAACAAACGCAATGGAGCTGTTTTTTTAACAATACAACCTTTTTTTTCATGTTTATTTATTTTTTATCTCTTAAATAAAAATGGTTAAGAGGTCCCCTTAGCATCGTTTCTCGCAATGTGTAATCGAGCTATTTAACACAACTTTAAGAAAATATTTTCTTTACCCAAGTTTCCAATTAATCAATCAATTTTCAACCAATCAATATATTGAAAAAATTGCATCTATTTCCAAAAGTTGTCGACGCCATGGAGCAAAAAGTTCGTGAAATTTTTCACCTGAAGTTTTGCACAGACGTCAAGCGTCCTGAATTAAATCCTTCCCCGGGATGCGCAATGTAAATCTATTCCCGTGGGTCGTGTGCATTTGTTCCCCTCGCTCTGGACCCGAATCCGTGGGGTTGAATCGAAGCCTACGCCATCTCGCTGACGTCACGGCTTTGTCAGGCAAATCCCTCCCCCCCCCCCTTCCCCACCCCCTCGCAATGCGTTATCGTTGAGGGGGGGTAAGGCGGGGGGGGGGGGGGGGAGTTGCATCCGGTCAGCGAGCGCCCAGCCGGAAGTAGCGGAGACTTTGAGAAGTGGGAGGAGGAGAGAAGTTTGTTATCTAATTCTCACTCAAGGAAATGGAGCCGCACGCAGCTGAGAGGCAAACTCCAGCAAGCAGTGGGCGTACACAAACTAAACAAACAACACTCAAGACAAGACTTAGTGTGCGACGGCAAAGCGGCTAAGTATAGCACATTACGCTAAGTGCGTGACGCTGTTAATTGCATTGGACTCCTCGTCGCTATGGGGCTACACTCTCTATTCAATTAGCCTGGAAACATCCCTTGCAGAAAATTAACATAACCTCGCATAGGAGGCCGAGAACGAGACGGATTCGCAATACACACTGCGCTTTGGAGCCCTCAGGGCTGGGCCCGTCGGAGCCCGAAACGCTCTGAGAGGCCGAGAACGAGACGGATTCGCAATACACACTGCGCTTTGGAGCCCTCAGGGCTTGGCCCGTTGGAGCCCGAAACGCTCTGAGAGGCCGAGAACGAGACGGATTCCCGAGTCGAGTCGACTAGTCGAGACACAATAGCAAGCGTGAAAAGGCGTGCAAATGGCGTGGAATTTCCCTGCAAATGGCGTGCGAAGGGCTTGCAAATTGCGTGCGAATTGCGTGTGAATTACGTGCGAATTGCGTGCAAATTGCGTGCGAATTTGGTGCGAATGGCGTGCGAATTTGGTGCGAATGGCGTGCAAATTGCGTGCGAATTTGGTGCGAATGGCGTGCGAATTGCGTGCGAATTGCCTGCGAATTGCGTGCGAATTGCGTGCAAATTGCGTGCGAATTGCGTGCGAATTGCGTGCAAATTGCGTGCAAATTGCGTGCAAATTGCGTGCAAATTGCGTGCAAATTGCGTGCAAATTGCGTGCAAATTGCGTGCAAATTGCATGCGAAGGGCGTGCGAAGGGCGTGCGAAGGGCGTGCGAAGGGCGTGCGAATTGCGTGCGAAGGGCGTGCGAATTGCGTGCGAAGGGCGTGCGAAGGGCGTGCGAAGGGCGTGCGAATTGCGTGCGAAGGGCGTGCGAATTGCGTGCGAAGGGCGTGCGAATTGCGTGCGAAGGGCGTGCGAATTGCGTGCGAAGGGCGTGCGAAGGGCGTGCGAAGGGCGTGCGAAGGGCGTTCAAATGGCTTGCAAATGACGTGCAAATGACGTGCAATTGTGCACTGTACCTTCTGTATACTACACTACATATAAATTTTTCTTTACATATTATGTCATGTGTATAAATATATGTTTCCCATTCTGAATCTTTGAAAACGATGAAAACAGAGCCAAGTTGAATTCGATCTCTAAGACCCAGGTTCGACGCAAGACTTCGGTGCATCGGCTCTGGAGTTGGCTAATCGCGTCTGGCTGCAAACGAGCTTTTGTGTCAAACGCACTTCGGGCGTTAAATAAGCGTAGTGCGTTCAGCGGGAGATCAAAGAATCGCCTCTGGAACGAGTACTAATTACACGGTCCTTTGTTTCGCCCCTTTGCTTTGAGCGCTTTCAACATTTTGCCGTTTGAGAAACATTACGAAAAACTGTCTCAACAAACCACTTAATTTGCTTATCGCCTCGTAGACTTTAGAGGAGCACCTGCAATACACGTTTTGTCACTGGTGGACAGCACACTTACATTTTGTTTTCAATGGGATTTAGCATTGAGGTTGTCCACCAGTGAGTTTTAAGAAGGCTGCTGTTGCAGTATGTGGACAAATAGTTGCAATGCTTTTCTTATGGCATTTATTTGCAAACGCAAATAAGTGATAGACTGCGGAACTGGGACGGGACCCACAAAAGGAGATTCTGTTGATTCCTCTGGAGATTGGACAGAACCCTTGAAAGTTTGCCCCATTTCGTATCCACAAAGCGGGATTCTGTGTTTTTTGGGAGTATAATTCCCCCATTGAAAACCCCATCTAAGATTTTGTCAATCTACCAAAATCTGGAACTCACCCAGTACTTTTATCACTACTTTTTCTAACGTTTTCTTGCAAATAAACAACAGCATTTTATTCCAATAGATTTACGTTTATGTTGGCTGATTATGCAAGTACTTGCAATTTAATTTGAACGTGCAGCTAAAATTTAGCAGTTTGACATTAGATAAGGTGTCATTAAAATCCGAGAATATTGACAGCTGAGGCGTCTACTGTTTTTTTTAAAGAGTTCTTAAATTGAAGAGATCCAATTGGTCAATTTCAATTCACCTCCCATCCAATCCCTCGTGTGAAATCACCTCTTGTAGATACAGATAATTGGGGGAATATTTTTGGTGGTTTTGCAGGAAGAATAAAATCTTACTTTTCGCCAAAACCCCCATTTCAAAACCCCTTCTTTGAACATCCGGGCCAGCTGGGCCCATTCATCTCAAAACCGTGACCTTCCAAGAACTCTCATCGTCGCAAGCTTTCCAGCCCAGCTGATTTCCTAAACGTGATGTCACAAGCTGTCAGCTACAAGCGTAGCGTGTGTGGGAAATGGGTTTCCAAGAAGCCATGGACGGGAAACTCATTTCCGCCCTTCGCCTAGCGAGCACAGGGGCACTTCCGGCTTTGCGGTGAAGGGATGTTAGGGCGTGTGCGTTGCTGAACATTGGCGTGGAGTTAAGCAACACATAGTAGAGTCGGACGTTGGACGGGTGACCCAAGTTAAGCAACACTGCGCCGAGTCGGGCGTTGGGCGGGTGACCCAAGTTAAGCAACACTGCGCCGAGTCGGGCGTTGGACGGGTGACCCAAGTTAAGCAACACTGCGCCGAGTCGGGAGTTGGACGGGTGACCGAAGTTAAGCAACACTGCGCCGAGTCGGCCGGTGGATGGGTGACCCAAGTTAAGTAACACTGCTGGGAGTTGGGCGTTGGACGGGTGACCCAAGTTAAGCAACACTGCGCCGAGTCGGGCGTTGGACGGGTGACCCAAGTTAAGCAAAATTGCGTCGAGTCGGCCGGTGGACGGGTGACCCAAGTTAAGCAACACTGCGCCGAGTCGGGCGTTGGACGGGTGACCCGAGTTAAGCAACACTGCGCCGAGTCGGCCGGTGGACGGGTGACCCCCAAGTTAAGCAACACTGCGCCGAGTCGGGCGGTGGATGGGTGACCCAAGTTAAGCAACACTGCGTCGAGTCGGCCGGTGGACGGGTGACCCAAGTTAAGCAACACTGCGCCGAGTCGGGCGTTGGACGGGTGACCCAAGTTAAGCAACACTGCGCCGAGTCGGGCGTTGGACGGGCGACCCAAGTTAAGCAACACTGCGCCGAGTCGGGCGTTGGACGGGTGACCCAAGTTAAGCGACACTGCGCCGAGTCGGGCGTTGGACGGGTGACCCAAGTTAAGCAACACTGCGCCGAGTCGGGCGTTGGACGGGTGACCCAAGTTAAGCAACACTGCGCCGAGTCGGCCGGTGGACGGGTGACCCAAGTTAAGCAACACTGCGCCGAGTCGGGCGTTGGACGGGTGACCCAAGTTAAGCAACACTGCGCCGAGTCGGGCGTTGGACGGGCGACCCAAGTTAAGCAACACTGCGCCGAGTCGGCCGGTGGATGGGTGACCCAAGTTAAGCAACACCCCAGCCCACCACACAGCGGATGGGTGACCGCCTCGTGCCTGGTTGCAGACACTCGGGAATGTCCGCCAGTCCGGGCGAGCGGTCGCCGTTCGAGGCGTCGTGCTGCGGCTCCTCCTACAACGACATCAGCGACGACAGCGATCCTGGTGACGACGCCTCCAAGTACCGCGTCGTGTTGCTAGGCGACGCCGGCGTCGGCAAGACGGCGCTGGTGTCGCAGTTCATGACGTCAGAGTACATGAACACGTACGACGCGTCGCTAGGTGAGTTTAAAAACTAGCAGTTACATAACTACCCATTTTCCGTTGTAGTTTTTAAAGTGGCATTTTTGAATTCCAGTTTAAGTTTGCAGTTTTCTGTTCCAGTTTTAAACCCAGGTTTTAGTTGTTGTTTTAGGACTCGCAGTTTTGAAATACAGTTTTAAAACTTGCTGATTGTGGTTCCTGTTCCAAAAATCTGTTAACAGTTGTTTTATTTCAAGACTTACAGCTTTAAGTTGCAGTTTCAAAATTTGCAGCTTTAAATTGCAGCTTCAAATCTTGCAGTTAAACAGACAGTTTTAAGCTTATGTAAGTTAAAATCACAGATATAAGGCTACCCAGATTGTCCACTCCCATACCAAAGCAGCTGCGCGGAAAACCCTCCGCTCGCACTAATAGTTTCGCCGGCAATCATACAGTGCGATTTTAGGCACTTTTTGAAAATGTCCTCCGCCGTAAGTTTTCAAAACACAGCAAGAAAATCTAGAGTCAGCAACTCAGAAACACTTTAGCCACACTTGTATTTTTTTCTTCAAAATTTTACGTTAATCATAATTTTGAGGCCGGCACTGCGGTTTCGTAACTCTGACTTTGCCGTTCACGGCTACAAAGTTACAAAAATTAACACGGACAACAACCGGGATTTTATCCATCAGAACCGATAACGGCATCACGTATAAAAGTTACAAAATCGCTAGGCAGGAAAAAGGTCCGTATTAACGTTACGTCACGAAAATCGGCGAAAACCACTTGACTTTTGCTTTGTGTAATTCACTGCAATAAGTCCCAAATGCTCAACAGTTGGTTAAGGATTTAACGGACCGTTAACTGGCAGTCAAATCATCTGATTGGCCGCAAAACGACATAACGAACCGTTTATCTTTAACCAGCCATAGAATTTACCGGTGAATGAGTGATGATAAATTGAAAATAAATTATTAAATGCGATAAAGCATTCTATAAATAGCATCAAGCTGGAGAAAAAGCGAAGACGAAAGGGCGCCTGTCCTTTTGCCAGCCAGGGGCAAGTCGAACCCTGTTGGCGAGCGCTCAAATGGGGCAAAGCGCCCCCCCCCCCCCCCCCCACTTTGATGCTCGTGTCGTCCTGAAAGTCAATACGCGACAAGACAAAGGACGGTACAGTGCGAAGGCCGTGAGAAGGCGCGGGACACAAAACAGCAGCCACTTTAGCATAGGCACAACCCTGCGAGTTTGCTTGGCTGGATCTCTCGTGGCATGGGCTCTATGGGGACTGGCTGCTCTTGGCTGGATCTCTCGTGGCATGGGCTCTATTGGGACGGGCTGCTCTTGGCTGGATCTCTCGTGGCATGGGCTCTATTGGGACTGGCTGCTATTGGCTGGATCTCTCGTGGCATGGGCTCTATTGGGACTGGCTGCTATTGGCTGGATCTCTCGTGGCATGGGCTCTATTGGGACTGGCTGCTATTGGCTGGATCTCTCGTGGCATGGACTCTATTGGGACTGGCTGCTATTGGCTGGATCTCTCGTGGCATGGGCTCTATTGGGACTGGCTGCTATTGGCTGGATCTCTCGTGGCATGGGCTCTATTGGGACTGGCTGCTATTGGCTGGATCTCTCGTGGCATGGGCTCTATTGGGACTAGCTGCTATTGGCTGGATCTCTCGTGGCATGGGCTCTATTGGGACTGGCTGCTAGTGGCTGGATCTCTCGTGGCATGGGCTCTATTGGGACTGGCTGCTATTGGCTGGATCTCTCGTGGCATGGGCTCTATTGGGACTGGCTGCTATTGGCTGGATCTCTCGAGGCATGGACTGATTTAACAGCTGGAAATTTCCCAGCCAACGTCGGTCAAGAACGCAAAATCGGATCGCGTATCGCCATTCGTCCTAAAGTGATTGCACATTTGTTTCTCGCAGGCCCCGTTCTGTAATTTCAATGAAAACTTTAAAGGAAATTGTGTGTGATTGTAAACTTGTACCAAACACCAAATTTCCCTTTCGCTGCTTCGTAATTAAACCATCTCTTATTACAAATCCCATCGTCTTTGCATCCTTCTATCTAAAATCGTAAAATCCATCAAAAGTAACCAAGTTTGGCAGAACTTTGACAAAGTTTCCAGCTTTAATATGCCTATACAGCCAAAAGTTATTAACGTTTTTGCGCGAAACTTTTCAAGCTTGGAAAACAAACTGAAGTCGAGCGTGCCAAAGCTTTGAAAGCTTAACCAAATTACGTCATGTAGTAATTAGCCTTTATCTAATTTTTGCGAGCATTTCTACTTTTCAAACGAGAATAGCTAAAATGTTAAAATGGCATCGCACGGCCTCCTGTACCCCCTATTTCCATCCACCCTGCCCCCTGGTACAGTCCATTCGCTCTAGGGGTGTGCAGAGAAGTTGAGCCCTTCTAACCCTGAGTCTTTGTCTGGCCACTCGAGACGTAGTTAGCCTCGACGTTTGCCTCTTGAACGTGTTACCTGTCACCAGTGGCGTTGTCCAGGGTATACGCCGGTATACTCACATTTTATTTTCGAAATTAACGTATACTCCTTCACTTTTGAGAAATACGCTGGTATATACGTTTTAACGCGAAGTTCTAGCTTTTATAAGTGTCTAACTTTTGCTAGTTTTCCATACTTGCTCTATGTTTCACACTTGACATACCCATTCAGCTTATCATACCCATTTCCCACCCACCCATAGCACATCCATTCAGCTTATCATACCCATTTCCCACCCACCCATAGCACACCCATTTACCCACTAGGTACCCATTTTATCCATTTACCTTTGAGGCGCAAATCGAGATGTGTGGACGTGTTTTAGTGAAACCCAAACGAAAATAGTCGTAAGCGCCAAACAATAATGTTTGATGTGTGAAAATAGGGTGTGTTGGTAATGACCAAAATGTGGAAATAAGAGTTCAGTTTCAGTTTGACTGCCTTTAATTTCCCTAATTCTATTTGTACTTGGTTTTAGGGGAGGGGGGGGGGGGGTGAAAAAATGCCGGGGAGGGGGCGCGAATTTGCGCTACGTTTGTACCCTTTTGCAACACGGCTCAGTGGTCGAGGAAAGACGGGTGGAGCTGTCGAAACCCGTCAAGATGAACATGATTCGCAACAAATGCATTATCATTGCCACTAGAAGCCCTTGCACATCTATATAGCAAACGGACCATTAATCGACCTTGCTCGTAGATATTTATCGACTCTGCAATTCCCCACAGCCTCCTGGCAACATTGGAGCCACAAGAGCGATGGGCAACAATTCCACCCAGAAGGCCCTGGTTGCATGTGCTCGGATAGAAATTCAAATCTCTCCACAGCCTCCTGGCAACATTGGAGCCACAAGAGCGATGGGGAACAATTCCACCCAGAAGGCCCTGGTTGTGTGCTGGGATAGAAATCCAAATCTCTCCACAGCCTCCTGGCAACATTGGAGCCACAAGAGCGATGGGGAACAATTCCACCCAGAAGGCCCTGGTTGTGTGCTGGGATAGAAATCCAAATCTCTCCACAGCCTCCTGGCATCGTTTGTTTTGATTTATAAAGCTGTTATCAAACTAAATTACACGTGTTTGTCCACACAATTTCGCACATAATTGTATTGCAAAATGGGCGTTACCGTGGATACGGAGACCATCCGATGGACCTTCTTCAAGGTCACCGTTCGCACAGCCTGCTAGCAATACGATCGGCCACACCAGCCAATGGACAACAGGTGCAATGAGAAGGCTGTGCGCTGGGAAACTCACTCAGTTTCACTGCAGTAGGCTCAATCCTGGCATTTCATAACCTCAAACTCACTCAGTTTCACTGCAGTTGGCTCAATCCTGGCATTTCATAACCTCAAACTCACTCAGTTTCACTGCAGTTGGCTCAATCCTGGCATTTCATAACCTCAAACTCACTCAGTTTCACTGCAGTAGGCTCAATCCTGGCATTTCATAACCTCAAACTCACTCAGTTTCACTGCAGTTGGCTCAATCCTGGCATTTCATAACCTCAAACTCACTCAGTTTCACTGCAGTAGGCTCAATCCTGGCATTTCATAACCTCAAACTCACTCAGTTTCACTGCAGTTGGCTCAATCCTGGCATTTCATAACCTCAAACTCACTCAGTTTCACTGCAGTAGGCTCAATCCTGGCATTTCATAACCTCAAACTCACTCAGTTTCACTGCAGTAGGCTCAATCCTGGCATTTCATAACCTCAAACTCACTCAGCTTCACTGCAGTAGGCTCAATCCTGGCATTTCATAACCTCAAACTCACTCAGTTTCACTGCAGTAGGCTCAATCCTGGCATTTCATAACCTCAAACTCACTCAGTTTCACTGCAGTAGGCTCAATCCTGGCATTTCATAACCTCAAACTCACGGAACATGACATTTTCAAAACACCTGTCACCAACCGAAAGTTGTTGTGTTATGCAAAACGGTGTAATTGCGACAGCAGCTCATAATGTATGTAATGAAATTTTAAACTTTAATTAATTTCGCCAAAATGTTCGCGTTCTCTCTCTCACTCTAATGGACTAAGAGTCGAGTTTCTCCCTCGACTTTGAAACTTTCTCCCCGCGCGAGGCTTCAGCTTTCTCTTCCAACCGCACAGTTGTCAGGTCTGCCGCCAGGTGGCTGCTAGGCAACCACACCGATCAAAACAACACGCGAGCTGGGTTTGGCTCTGCACCAATCACAGACTCTGGATGTGCTTGACGTCATGTTCGCGACTCTGTCACGGAGTCTCTGATTGGTGGCAGTGCCGATGTTGATGACATCGTGGCACTGACATTGCCGGCTGTAAACACTCTGCTTTATTAACAAAGTTACTGCTAAATAAATATCGTTAAGGTCTCAGACTACCTCGCTGCCAGCTGCGAGTTAGCGCGAATGCAGAGTCTCACGAATATGCGCTTTTTTACCAAACCGTAAGAGATAAACTATTGAAGTAAGCGAGGAAGTTGTAGATAAAGAATCAATCTGTGGCGGTAAGGAACCCGTTTTTCCATTTTTTGGGTCTAAAAGAGCCGAAACCGATTCTAAGAAAGTTGTATTTTGCTCTTTTTTGCGCTTATTCGTGAATCGATAAAGAGATGAAGGAGATTAAAATTGAGAAAAAGGCTCCGTCACCGACACAGATTGATTCGTTATCTACAATTTCCTCGCTTACCTCAATACTTGATCCCTTACGGTTATGTGAAAAAGCGCATACTCTTGAGACTCTGCATTCGCGCCATATCGCAGCTGCTCGCAGCTGGCACCGAAGTAGTCTAGACTCTTAAAATAAAATAATTATTAAACAAAAAAAAATAATGATTTCATTACGCTTAATTCAAAGCAAATAACTAAAGAGTCTCGAACATCTCAGGCCGTACGCACTGTGCACTTCCTTGGCGGGGGGGGGGGGGGGGGGGGGGGGAGTCCCGTGGGAGGGGAGACAGCTCCATTATCCCTCTCTCCCCTCCATGGACCAACAGGTGGGCAGTCAGCCACCTGCTGTCGTCATGGCAACCACCTCTCTTTGGGGGGGGGGGGGGGGGGGTCCACTTAGCGGGCTCGTTACGTGCCGTCGATAACGCAGTCTGCTGTTCGGCCGTTGATATCAGACAATGTCAGGTGATGTGAGTCTAAACCCATTTCACGTCGAGAAGGAGAGTGGATTTGCATCTTCCTCGAGGACCCACTGCTGCTAGACACGAGCCAAGAGTTTCAACACTCACAAGCCATGTCTTGAGTCGGACAAAAGGCTCTGTGGGCAGTTTTGAATCTCTTGGCTCGTGGCTAGCAGCAGTGGGTCCTCGAGGAAGATGCAAATCCACTCTCCTTCTCAACGTGAAATGGAGTCTAGACTCGTATCGTATGATGTCTATGTGTCGACCGCCACGGCGTCCCTGGTGGCGAGATGCGGCGTTGCATGCGATCACAGAAGGCGCTGGCCGAGATGAAACACGCCGTTAATGATTGGACATCCGGGGGGCGGTGGTCTGAATCGATACTGGCCGCGACAGGTGTGCAGTGCGTTTCATAGAGAGCAGATGGCCGTGCCGGGCTGGACGCACTGCAAGACTGTATCATTGGGGTTGGTACTGTCATGGGGTTGGTACTGTCATGCGGTTGATACTGTAATGGGGTTGATACTGTCATGGGGTTGATACTGTCATGGGGTTGATACTGTCATGGGGTTGATACTGTCATGGGGTTGATACTGTCATGAAGTTGATACTGTCATGGGGTTGATACTGTCATGAAGTTGATACTGTCATGGGGTTGGTACTGTCATGGGGTTGGTACTGTCATGGGGTTGGTACTGTCATGGGGTTGGTACTGTCATGGGGTTGGTACTGTCATGGGGTTGGTACTGTCATGGGGTTGGTACTGTCATGGGGTTGATACTGTCATGAAGTTGATACTGTCATGGGGTTGGTACTGTCATGGGGTTGGTACTGTCATGGGGTTGGTACTGTCATGGGGTTGGTACTGTCATGGGGTTGGTACTGTCATGGGGTTGGTACTGTCATGGGGTTGATACTGTCATGGGGTTGATACTGTCATGAAGTTGATACTGTCATGGGGTTGGTACTGTCATGGGGTTGGTACTGTCATGGGGTTGGTACTGTCATGGGGTTGGTACTGTCATGAAGTTGATACTGTCATGGGGTTGGTACTGTCATGGGGTTGATACTGTCATGGGGTTGATACTGTCATGGGGTTGATACTGTCATGAAGTTGATACTGTCATGGGGTTGATACTGTCATGAAGTTGATACTGTCATGGGGTTGGTACTGTCATGGGGTTGGTACTGTCATGGGGTTGGTACTGTCATGGGGTTGGTACTGTCATGGGGTTGGTACTGTCATGGGGTTGGTACTGTCATGGGGTTGGTACTGTCATGGGGTTGGTACTGTCATGGGGTTGGTACTGTCATGGGGTTGGTACTGTCATGGGGTAGGTACTGTCATGGGGTTGGTACTGTCATGGGGTTGGTACTGTCATGGGGTTGGTACTGTCATGAAGTTGATACTGTCATGGGGTTGGTACTGTCATGAAGTTGATACTGTCATGGGGTTGATACTGTCATGGGGTTGGTACTGTCATGGGGTTGGTACTGTCATGGGGTTGATACTGTCATGGGGTTGATACTGTCATGGGGTTGATACTGTCATGGGGTTGATACTGTCATGGGGTTGATACTGTCATGGGGTTGGTACTGTCATGGGGTTGGTACTGTCATGGGGTTGGTACTGTCATGGGGTTGGTACTGTCATGGGGTTGGTACTGTCATGGGGTTGGTACTGTCATGGGGTTGGTACTGTCATGGGGTTGGTACTGTCATGGGGTTGGTACTGTCATGGGGTTGGTACTGTCATGGGGTTGGTACTGTCATGGGGTTGGTACTGTCATGGGGTTGATACTGTCATGGGGTTGATACTGTCATGAAGTTGATACTGTCATGGGGTTGATACTGTCATGGGGTTGATACTGTCATGGGGTTGATACTGTCATGGGGTTGGTACTGTCATGGGGTTGGTACTGTCATGGGGTTGGTACTGTCATGGGGTTGGTACTGTCATGGGGTTGGTACTGTCATGGGGTTGGTACTGTCATGGGGTTGGTACTGTCATGGGGTTGGTACTGTCATGGGGTTGGTACTGTCATGGGGTTGGTACTGTCATGGGGTTGGTACTGTCATGGGGTTGGTACTGTCATGGGGTTGATACTGTCATAAGGTTGATACTGTCATGAAGTTGATACTGTCATGGGGTTGGTACTGTCATGGGGTTGGTACTGTCATGGGTCTGGTACTGTCATGGGGTTGGTACTGTCATGGGGTTGATACTGTCATGGGGTTGGTACTGTCATGGGGTTGGTACTGTCATGGGGTTGGTACTGTCATGGGGTTGGTACTGTCATGGGGTTGGTACTGTCATGGGGTGCTTCACCTCTTTGCGCCAGGTGTCGCGTCGATCGTGTTGGAAACCCTTGTTCGGCCACTGGAATTCGGGAATTACGAACGTGTGTTCGTTCATTGTTATTGATTTAAGAACTTCTGTTAATTTGTGGAGTTTACTTAATAAGAGAGAGAGAACTGAAGGGTCAAGTGGATTTGGCTGATTTTCGCATGGTTTGAACGTTAGGACTATAGGAGTGAGCTCATACTCGGGCAGCTTCCCGCTCAAATTTCACCTCCTACTGGATACTGACTTGTGGCCACACCTTTTGTCCGATCGTAATGAAACCCATGTCTACAGAATCCTCACACTTTTAGCAACAAATTGTGTGTTTTATAACCACGAAATACCAATAGAAAGTTCAAATAAAGCTTTATGAAATAATCACCAACAACCGCACCAACAACCGCACCAACAACCGCACCAACAACCGCACCAAAAGCCGCACCAAAAGCCTTAAGGAAAACGCACCTTCTCTTGGCTTCTACAAATATTAATGTTAATTTTGAAAAAAATACACGTGTTGTGTGAAAGTTACTGGAAGGCTGATACTTTAACTTTTTGTTGTGTTTTTATAACCTACAGCGGAGGGAATTTGAAAAAGAAACATTTTAGACAATTTAAGCACGTTTTGAAAATTCCCTCTACTTTAAGTTTTCAAAACACAACAAAATATAGTAGCAGCCATCCGTCAACTCTTAAAAGACAAGTGTTTTTTTAGTGTATTTTTTTTTTTTGTAATGTCCGTTAAACGTTATATCCATGCGAAAATCTGCCCAAACCGCAACGTTCGCCAAAGTGTGACATGAACATATTTCCACTAATATTTATTAAAATTCTATGCTCATATCAACGGTGGAGAGCAAAATCGCCACCCGCTTTTGTCCAAAATCGGACATAAAATTCTATATAATCGCTGCCTGTCCTAAAGTGACGGCCGCTTTGTGTCTCGCCTCTGACGCGGTGTCGCGGTGCTTGGTTCGGTTCCAGACGACGAGTTCGGCGAGAAGACGGTGTCCATCTTGCTCGACGGCGAGGAGTCCGAGATGGTCTTCATCGACCATCCCAGTGTCGAGATGTCGGTACGTTCAGCACTCGGCCGCCATCTTGGATGGCCAGTCTTGCTGCGCATCTCGAACGCTCTATGGCTGGACACTAAAAGACCCGTCTCATACTTTTCAAGACCTTCCTAACGCCGTGCTCCGAAATCTGTCAGCTCCAGGTCTTGGTCTCGGTCCCGTGCTAGCAATGCTCAGGACCAAAGCACTTCCATTGCTGGCATCGAGTAACTATAGCAATCGAGATCCAGCAATCGAGAGATGGACACTAGATTTGATTGCTAGTAGGCCGTACTCCGAAATCAGTCAGCTCCAGGTCTTGGTCTCGGTCCCGTGCTAGCAATGCACAGGACCAAAGCACTTCCATTGCTGGCATCGAGTAACTAGACTCCATTTCACGTCGAGAAGAAGAGTGCATTTGCATCTTCCTCGAGGACCCACTGCTGCTAGACACGAGCCAAGAGTTTCAACACTCACAAGCCATGTCTTGAGTCGGACAAAAGGCTCTGTGGGCAGTTTCAACACTCACAAGCCATGTCTTGAGTCGGACAAAAGGCTCTGTGGGCAGTTTCAACACTCACAAGCCATGTCTTGAGTCGGACAAAAGGCTCTGTGGGCAGTTTCAACACTCACAAGCCATGTCTTGAGTCGGACAAAAGGCTCTGTGGGCAGTTTCAACACTCACAAGCCCTGTCTTGAGTCGGACAAAAGGCTCTGTGGGCAGTTTCAACACTCACAAGCCCTGTCTTGAGTCGGACAAAAGGCTCTGTGGGCAGTTTTGCAACTCTTGGCTCGTGTCTAGCAGCAGTGGGTCCTCGAGGAAGATGCAAATCCACTCTCCTTCTCGCCGTGAAATGGAGTACAGAGCTAGTAGACACGGCCCCGTCGAACACGCCCAGCAGCTTCGCCCGTTGTCCGCCAGGTGGAGAACTCGTTGTCGACGTACGAGCCGCACGCATGCGTGGTCGTCTACTCGGTGGTGAACCGCGCCACCTTCAAGAACGCCGAGGACATCTTGAACTACCTGTGGCGCGAGAACTACACCAGGGACAAGTCGGTCATCGTGGTGGGCAACATGGCGGACCTGGCACGGTCCAGGGTGATCCCCACCAGCGGTGAGTCCCAGCACTCCTATTTCACGGTCCATTGCAAGGTCCCATGTTACAGAGGCCAAGGTCCCATGTTACAGAGACCAAGGTCCCATGTTTCAGTGGCCAAGGTTCCTTTTTACAGAGGCCAAGGTCCCATGTTACAGAGACCAAGGTCCCATGTTTCAGTGGCCAAGGTTCCTTTTTACAGAGGCCAAGGTTCCTTGTTACAGAGGCCAAGGTCCCATGATACAGAGGCCAAGGTCTCATGTTACAGAGGCCAAGGTCCCATGTTACAGAGGCCAAGGTCCCATGATACAGAGGCCAAGGTCTCATGTTACAGAGGCCAAGGTCCCATGTTACAGAGGGCAAGGTCCCATGTTACAGAGGCCAAGGTCCCATGTTACAGAGGCCAAGGTCCCATGTTACAGAGGGCAAGGCGTTGGCCACAAGTCGCGACTGCAAGTTCATCGAGACCTCTAGCGGCATCCAGCACAACGTGGACGAGCTCCTGGTGGGCGTGCTCAAGCAGATACGCCTGCGCGAGACGCGCGAACGCAAGCGCCAGCAGCGCCGCGGCAGCAAGAGTGGCCGCCCCGGCAAGCTGCACGGGTCGCGCACCTCGCTGTCACTGCACCGCGCCAGAGACCTGTTGCACAAGATGTGCAGCAACGACAACAAGTCCAAGTCCTGCGAAAACCTGCACGTGCTCTAAACTCCATTTCACGTTAAGAATGAGAGTGGATTCGCATCTTCCTCGAGGACCCACTGCTGCTAGACACGAGCTAAGAGTTTCAACACTCACAAGCCATGTCTTGAGTCGGACAAAAGGCTATGTGGGTACAATTCAATGCAAACCCCCATTGCTTAGCAACCCTGTCAACTCCAGTTAAGCAACACTGCGCCGAGTCGGCCGGTGGACGATCTTTCAACACCGCCCACAGAGCCTTTTGTCCGACTCAAGACATGGCTTGTGAGTGTTGAAACTGCCCACAGAGCCTTTTGTCCGACTCAAGACATGGCTTGTGAGTGTTGAAACTGCCCACAGAGCCTTTTGTCCGACTCAAGACATGGCTTGTGAGTGTTGAAACTGCCCACAGAGCTTTTTGTCCGACTCAAGACATGGCTTGTGAGTGTTGAAACGGCCCACAGAGCCTTTTGTCCGACTCAAGACATGGCTTGTGAGTGTTGAAACTGTCCAAAGAGCCTTTTGTCCGACTCAAGACATGGCTTGTGAGTGTTGAAACTGCCCACAGAGCCTTTTGTCCGACTCAAGACATGGCTTGTGAGTGTTGAAACTGCCCACAGAGCCTTTTGTCCGACTCAAGACATGGCTTGTGAGTGTTGAAACTGCCCACAGAGCCTTTTGTCCGGCCCAAGACATGACTTGTGAGTGTTGAAACTGCCCACAGAGCCTTTTGTCCGACTCAAGACATGGCTTGGGAGTGTTGAAACTGCCCACAGAGCCTTTTGTCCGACTCAATACATGGCTTGTGAGTGTTGAAACTGCCCACAGAGCCTTTTGTCCGACTCAAGACATGGCTTGTGAGTGTTGAAACTGCCCACAGAGCCTTTTGTCCGACTCAAGACATGGCTTGTGAGTGTTGAAACTGCCTACAGAGCCTTTTGTCCGACTCAAGACATGGCTTGTGAGTGTTGAAACTGCCCACAGAGCCTTTTGTCCGACTCAAGACATGGCTTGTGAGTGTTGAAACTGCCCACAGAGCCTTTTGTCCGATCAAGACATGGCTTGTGAGTGTTGAAACTGCCCACAGAGCCTTTTGTCTGACTCAAGACATGGCTTGTGAGTGTTGAAACTGCCCACAGAGCCTTTTGTCCGACTCAAGACATGGCTTGTGAGTGTTGAAACTGCCCACAGAGCCTTTTGTCCGACTCAAGACATGGCTTGTGAGTGTTGAAACTCTTGGCTCGTGTCTAGCAGCAGTGGGTCCTTGAGGAAGATGCAAATCCACTCTCCTTCTCGACGTGAAATGGAGTCCTGCCAGTCCGATTCCTTCAAGTCCAGGCGCGTGTGACTTAAAGTCCGTTCCGCTGAAATCAGAGTCACTTTATTCTGTAACTTAAACTATTTATGTAACAAGCTCCCTGAAAATTATGCAAACCATGCATAAAACTATGTAACTATATTAACTATATTATTATTAGTGTGATGTGTCATATGACTAGGATCTCTATCTTTAAAATGAATTTTGAAGTCAAGTGGACATATTTCACGTGTCACTCAGCCTAGTAGAAAGTCATTTTGACGTCTCGGAGCTCATTCCAAGGCCGTTTGACCTCAACTATAGTCCCATCGACAGTTAAGATAACACGAGGTCTAACACTAACACTGGGACCCTAATACCTCGTTCACACTACAGACTCGATCATGATCAACTCTCTACGCCATCAAAGATGGCGTCGATTGGGTTTCCACAACGCAGTTATCTATTTAATCGTGATGAAATCATTCAGCAATCGTCGTGAACGCTCGGAAGAGTTCGTGATTTTTTCAAAATCCGCCACCGGAAACGTTGCAACATTAACCTGGGAGCGTGTTCCGTGTGCTACGAGCTCGGCGATTAAGTGAGGTTAGATTCGTCGCGATTTCCGGTTGTGTTCGTTTCCCGAGCATATTCCGAACTTGTCTGAATGACTTGATCATGATCAAGCATAAGGAAACAAGTGTGAACACCAACTGCCTTTTGAAACCCAATCAACGCCATATTTGATCGAGTTGAGTACTTGATCATGATCAACTCGTGTAGTGTGAACGAGGTGGTATCACTTAGCACCGTCTGTCTAGGGACAGACTCGCACTAGTGGGACGTCGATGCTTAACCTGACTCGGGCCTGAAAACATTGAGAGCTAGGCGACTTTTCGATGACGTGACTCTAGACTGCTCTGTCGCTCTGCGGTAGAAACGGCGAGAGATTTCTTGCTGGTCGTCATGACAACTGGCGGTTTGTTTATGTCGATGTGATGGTTGTTTATGTCGATGTCGATGTTCGGTGTGATGTCGATGTCAATGACGTGAATGTTCTTCCAAAACGCGAATACGTAAACACGGGAAGGCGTTGGTAAGGGATTTGAAAATGTCGCGGCGAAAATATCAGAGCCTTCTCGACGCCAGTGCGGGCCGCCAGGGCGCACTGTCGGTTCGCGAACGCTCGGCTCTTGTCGGACGCGGTCGTGTCCGCCGAAGTAGCACTGGCCTAACGTAAGTGACGTAGTCGATTTCCGTGACGTAGTAGTGTTCGATGTTGTGTATCAATATGTCAGTCCGGCCTGCCTTCTACCGGCCTCACTGATGACGTCAGACTTGAGTCTGCGCCCTGCGTGTTAGACTGGTACCTTTGGTACTGACTCATAATCCAAGAGGCAGAGAGCGCTCTTTCCCGTACATTGTTAACGGCTCTATTAGCGTAGCGCCGATGAGAATCGTCGGAATATTTTCTGAATCCAGCCGGCTTAGTCTCGGCGCCGGCCACTAGGAGACAGCACAGTGAGATGAGGCCAGCTGCGTTTCAAGATGGCCTATCCGTAGCTCAGTCTAATCTTTCCGTGTCCTTGCTCGACTTTCTTCGTGTCCATGGTGACCTAAACAACATGGCCGCTGGTGGCATCAGTGTTGAAAAAGTATATAATTTTAAAGAACCATTTTGTTGTAATTGAGACGGTCCAAAAGTCAATACGTCGTCTTTATCAAAATGTTTCTAAAATACCGAGCTTCAGTGGAATAATACTACGCTGAGCGTAAAGTATTATTACCCATGTTCTAAAGTAATACTTTTGTAAAACTCACTTGACGTAATGTCTGAATTCGTCTGTCCTCGACAATGTTACTACGTAATTATAATATTATTATCGTGAAACACTAACGATGATAATATGATACTGTAATGAAAATATGTACACGATGTGTTGTTAAATTCTAGCAATGTTGTGGATTCTGTGACGCAAGTCATGTTTTACCGTGTTAAATAATATGCGGTTAGCGTGTAAAATATGCGGTTAGCGTGTAAAATATGCGGTTAGCGTGTAAAATATGCGTTTAGCGTGAAAATATGCGGTTAGCGTGTAAAATATGCGGTTAGCGTGTAAACGTAGACTTAGACTGTGACGTCACCGAAGTCGTGTGACGTCACAGACGTCGGTTCTTGCCTTCCGTCCACGACGCGTTTCTAGGAGGCCGTGGCTGGGCGAGAAACAAATGTGCAATCACTTGAGAATAGGGCGATACGTGACTCGGGTTTGCATTGTTGGTCTGTGAGGCTGGCCGTTGTAAATGGCTGCAAAATGCGAGTTTTGAATGCGATGGAGCCCATGCCACGAGAGATCCAGCCAAGAATGCAAGCTCTGTGCACTTCGTCTGTGATGAAGCGATTGCAGTTTTGTTTCCCGCTCGAAGGCATCTCCTGGGTCGTGGACCACACTCTTTTGTACGTGCTTTTCTCTCGATCTCGCTGTTCGAATGTGTCAACAAAATGGCGGCTCTTTACTCGACGTTGACTTGATATAATATGAAATTAAGATAAACTAAATAGTCCATAATATATTCTAATATAACCATATTGTATCGGTGTAGAAATGGCGCTGCGTCGATGTATGACGTCAGCAGATTGTCAGGCCTAAGCGGTCGAAGTCCGGCCCAGTCAGGCCTACCACTTGGTGTTAGGTTATGTTGTGGAGGTTACTATCATCTTCATTCTTCCGCGTCACACCCTGAATGGCATCTCCATTAAGGCCAACTGTCTCCATTTTACAACTCTAAAATATCTCCTTTAGGACTAGCTATCTCTTTTACCTTTCCATACCCCTGAATACCATCTCCATGTCATTTAGCTGTCTCTATTTGACCATTCCAAAGCATCTCCCTCAAAGCTAGCTATCTCCATTGTACCCTTTCAAACCCCGACGCCTGAATACCATTTCCATGTCTGCTAGGTATCTCTATTTGACCATTCCAAAGCATCTCCCCCAAAGCTATAGCTATCTCCAATGTACCTTTTCAAACCCTGAAGCCTGAATACCATCTCCATGTCAGCTAGCTATCTCCATCACTTGTCAGTATTATCTTGCAATCTGATTGGCCGTAACTGAAGTGGATGCGATGTCGTGTAATTTCCTTCCACTTCCGGAAGTCACAATATGTAACCCGGAAGTCCATTACACATTGGTGCATCGATCCCGCTGTTGTGTTGTAAAACAGCTGAACTGTGTCGTCACGTAGGCAGTGGTTACTTTGTACAAATCAGGGTGCGAAAGCTCGTTACGTGTACGAACCGAAGACAGCATGGTTTCCACCAACGCTCGTTGGGGTAATTCACTGCAAAGTCTCTATAGGGGCATCATAAACAATTGCCCCTCGAAAGCCCAATTTTGTAATGAGCTAAATAACACGAGGATGTTGTAAACATGACAAATCCAAGATTATGATCTAGAGAGTTTGTTTTTATCGGAAGTTCTTATGTTCCGAATAAATCGAGGAAAGTGCACCAAGCTACCAAGTTAGTTCCGTAAAGCGCCGCTCAGCGCAGGTGAGTGAGCCGAGATGACGTCACAGCTGACGCAGTCAAACTAACCACTGCCTGTACTCTGAAGCCGGTAACAAGCAGAGAAATGGCGGTCGCTAGGCCGTCCTCCCGAATTCAAGGTGGAATAAACGAGTGTTGACAGTCAAGCGGGTGTTTTTCTTAGAAGCGCATGCGCAGTGAAATACGTGTTGTATTGTTTTTAACAACCATTTCACTGCTGGGCTTTGAAAAATATTATAATAATAAGACTCGTTGATTTCTAGAAATCAGCGAGACTTTAAGCATTCAAAAACCAGTGTTGGAATGGTTGTGTTTGGAAGGGAGCCGAGGGTGGACCCGGTGCCGGCACCAAGGCCTGGCCTGGGAGGGAGCCGAGGGTGGACCCGGTGCCGGCACCAAGGCCTGGCCTGGAAGGGAGCCGAGGGTTCAGCGTTTCTACCTGTAATATTATATCTGCACTTACATTGAAATGAAAAATGATTCAACTAAAATATCTTAAAACTAAAAATCGTAGAGTAAAACTTTGAAAAGATGACAGGGGCCAAGATTCACGAAGCGGGGTTCGAAAAAAGGGAGCTAAATTCTGGAATAAATGTTTGTTAACCAGTCAGATTAAATTCTGCGAAACTACCCCTGGGGTAATGGTATCCCCACTTTGTGAATCTATAGGCTTCATCCCTGTGAGATAGACTGTCCCGCAGTGCAGCCACGTAGCATGGGTTGCCTACATGCTGTGCGTTGCCAAGGTGTGCTTTGGGGTGCTTGTAACTCTCTTAGTTTTGACTTGACTAAAAAACTGGGGTGTTTTTTGGACTTCGCACTAACCACTACCCCTATAAAAAACATTTTTTTTTGCAAAATGACTTAGTAGAAAATTTTGACCTGACCTTCGTAAAAACGGACCAAACTTTTCTATAAGGGGTAGTTGAATACCCTCAATCCTATGGGCAAATTTTATTTTATGCAACTTAAATACTTTACCCACTAGATCGATTTTTAACTTTAAATCGTGAATATCTTTCACATTCTTTTTGTTGGGAGAAAACTAATGTGTTCATTGGATTCCCCATAAAATTCTACCCCTATTTTCATCCCTTTTTGGGGGAAAATAGTAAGTAAAACTTCCCACTTTTTTTACTTTAAATCGTGAATATCTCCCAAAGTTTTGGCTTTAGAAGGAAACGGATGGGTGCATTGGACTCCCCGTGAAATTCTACCCCTAAAAACACCCCTCGTGGGGTGAATCTAAAAAGTCGAGAATTTTGACCTTGAATTATCGAAAAAAACCGTGATGTATACATCACGGTTTTTCTCGATTTTTGAAGATTCGCTGACACTTTGGCCTAAGGGGTAGTCGACCACCCTGAACACGATGGACTACTCGGATTTGACGCAACTCTAATACTTTAGCCGCTAGACCGAGTTCTAATTGTAAATCGCAAATAACTCGAACAATTTTTGAATGAGATGAAAATAGCTGTGTTTATTGGACTTCCTATGAAATTCTACCCCTAAAAATATCCCTTGCGCATCGAAAAGATTCCTCGAATTTTTAGTCTTCAATTCGAAAAAATTCGTAGTCTAAGTCATGATTCTTGATCGTTCGCCCGTACTTTTGCCTAAGGGGTAGATGACCACCCTGAACATCATGAGCTACTCAGATTTTACACAACTTCAATAGTTTAGCAGCTAGACTAGATTGGACTCCTAGAGAAATCCTACCCTATGTACACATTTTGCGTGGTGACAAGTAGTAGGCATCTTGTAGCCAAAATGTGCAAATCTCAATGGCTCCTCGTGTTCAGGTAATAGCTATTAGTGTTGAGGGAACCAAGACTCCAGCAGTCGAGTACGACGGACACCTTCGCCGCCTCCAGCGTAGCAAGACGTGACCGAAGAACACTTCGAGGTCGGCACCTCCACCGACCCGGCACCTCCACCACTCACCACACACGGCCAAGTGGAACCAGGAAGTGGAACTCAGAACCTCTCGCCTCCGTGTCCCGGCACTGCCCTTAGCGCACTCTATCGGCCATGCGAGGAACCTTCTCTGCTCGTAGCACACTCTATTAGCAAAGCGATGAACTCTGTAATTTATAAGGAAGATTTTTTTTTATGATACTCATCTGCTCGGATGGCTCTGAGGAAAGTGTGCATCTCGGAAGCGAATTGGTAGCGCGACCGAGGTGCCTGGGGTTCGATTCCCGGCATAGGCGAAGATTTTTGACAGACTCATGAGAGTCCCGTCCCTCAGTGCTTGCTGTCTCGTTCACCCTAACTCCATCGAGGCCCTACGGGGGTGCCTCGGCATGGGTGGTGACGGACGCAGCCTGACTTCACCGTGCCCCTTCGGGGGCTTCGGTGCCATGAGGACGACCCAGACACGAGAGCCATTCGAGGAGATGTTTTTGTCATTTTTACTAAGACTTTACAATGACAAAAAAGCAAAACCACAAAGTGGACACGGCCGGATTTGATCCCGGGACCTCCGCATTACGAAGCCAGCTCGCTACGTACTTGCTACGTAGCTCGCTATGAAGGCTGGTAGGTAAATGTTCTACTTGAGTTGCCAGTGACAAAGTCCACGTGAAGGTTCGAGGTATGGGTATTTCCTACCTGGTGTCTCCAAGTGCACCGTGGCTCCGTGGATGGACTTGGGGTTTCGGTGCGTGGGGTCCCTGGTTCGATCCCCGGTGGAGACGTCTCTTTTTGCATTGACATAAGTGTGGGGAAACACTCTTTATTATAGTGTCCACCACCTGGAATCAACCCAGGGACCTCCGCACCGAAACCTGTCAGGTCCCTCGAGAATTTGGTTCGGATCCATGGCGCACCGAGAGATATCAAGACTTGCAAATACCTTGACGTCGAACCTCCCCATGGACTTTGTCACTAGCGACTCAAATAGAACATAATATTATTTTACCCAGGAGCTTTAGCCGAGTGCAGCTGGCTTCGTAATGCGGAGGTGAAGAGACACGACCAAATCTGGCCGTGTCCAATCAACAGATTTTGTAGATTCATAGATTTTCAAAAAAAAAGATTTGAATAATAAAAAAGTTACAAACACACTGAAGACATTTATACCTAGTTAGTAAAAACAGAATTTCATGTTTTATTTAATTTTAATAAAAATTTTGTTTTGTCATTGATTTTCTATCACGTAGGGCTCATAGAATTTCTGTATAATATGGAAGGTAGTGGATAAGGATGTAATTCACTTACCTTTCACTTGCACCTGTCAGCGGCTGGTAGACTTCTAATGAATGTCGTCGACGTCCAAGAACACGAAGACTTTGACGTAGGTATATACATACCTATGGGAGCAAACTTAAGTAGCAGTAACAAAATATGTTTCGCAAATAGGTACAGCCTATGGATACGTATAATACTATTCTTTATTCGAACAATACGTCATACGCTCCTAAATATATTTTAACCTGAGTAGAACTGAAAAAAATAAAGATATTGCAAAAAAATTCTCATACTATGATGTCTCGAGTAGTACGAGATTCCCGAGACATATATCCACTTATCGCTGCCACCGTTGGAACACTATCAGTCAGGATAGAAGAGAAAATAACACACTGATTTTGTTGTAACCTTGTTTATTCAACTGGCAGGAAAGAGTTGGAAGTGTCTACATTAAATGGGCGTACGTACCTATACGCTTGGAAATGGCAAGAAAAGCTTCCCGAAAGGAATGAGCTAGATTATAGCGTCACAGCGTTGGTTAAGTAGGTACATAGTAGTTGAGGGAAAGGATAGAAGGCAATGCGAGTGAGCAATGCTCGACTATGATATTCCGTACGTCAAGAGATGCGATAGGTCCTAAGAGAAGTCTTGCGCAAATATTGTTCTACGGCGCATGGCAATTTCGTTGACAAATTTAGCCACACCATTATAATAGACACAAAGTCACACAAAGTCAATGCAAAATTGAAACTTTTGCCAACACCTAGAAGAACACCTTGAGAGTTTGCCGACAAGGTTTTCGGAAGAGTCCCTTGGTTCGGAGGAATACAGGGTTTGGCAAACTGGCCTGAGTTGTGTTAAGATACAGTATTGCTTGCAACAGGAGAATGAGTGTAAACAATAACAACAACTCGCAACATAAAGTTTTAAAGCCATATGGGAAAGAGAGCCGATAAGAGGCCGAATTTCAGAACGTTTCTGTTGCGCAAATATAAATTGTGTTGTAAATATTGCACAGAAAAATCAACTACCAAACTGCTCGTCGGCAGTACTTGAAACTAATTAATATTGTCTTCAAATACAACTAGGAAAAAGAGGCTTCCTTTAAAATCTTCACTTCCTCTTTGTTAAAAGTGGGTACCTCGGTACTGTACCTATTTATCAACTTATTTACAGAATTATTAGAATAGCCATTGCCAATTATTGTTTCATGGTACCAAACTAAGTTGAATTCGAAGGCCGTCACAAACTTATTTGTTTCCACCACAGCCAACTGGTTTGTGCTTTGTGGAAAAACCGACCAGAACTGACCAATAATTCCAGCAAAAGATGTACTTATATTGATTTGAACTTTGTTTTAATTCTCCTATTGCAGCCACCAGAGAATTGCATGAAAATCTAAACGTAATAAACAGTAAATAATCATAAATAACTTAACAGAACATTCAGCAGTCAGGGGAATAAGCTGCCGTAGGCATACCTGTTGCAAAGCGGAGCTGCAGCAAGAATCGTCAGACCAACGGTTGGAAAGTCCTGCGATTCGGCCGGTCAAAAACGGACCAATCGCGGAAAGGGAGGCGAAAGCCGCGGCCAACGTCGAGAGAAAGAGAAAGAGAGAGAAATTGTGCGAGAATTCGCGTTCGTTCGGCCGTTTGTTAGCAGCCAATCACATAGCTGCGTTCGCTAACAACGTCTACGTCACTAACATTGGAGTTTTGTTTAACACTCGATAAATATTCCGTCCTCGGAGAAACCTGGCTCTGGCGACGGAAGCGTTTCACTAGGTAGGGAAAGTCCGCGACGGAAATCCGTATCGGCACGAAAGCACGGAAGTTACGCACCGCGGTCTCAGCATGGGTTGACGAGGGGAATGCCGATCACGTTGATTTCACGCGGCTCCGCAGATGCGACGGGGCAAATCATTCCAAGCGCCAACTTGGCCCGTGGCTCGTCGAGTCCAGGGGCCTTACCTAGCTCGGCCTTTCTGCTTGGGTCCCAGCCTTCAGACTGCAGTAGGGGCAGGGGGCTACATGGTAGAGATCTACTCACAAAGGGGCCCTCACTAAGGTGTGACCTTTCTGGGTGAGGGAGGTTGGCAGCATGTAAGTTTTTCCTATTAAACTATCGTTATCTTGTGACTTGTAAATGTAAAATGTCTCTTTGCTTCGCCTCATTCCCTACTATTCTGGGGCCTTACCAAGCTCGGCCACTCGTAGTCCCGGGATTACTAGCAATCTACCCTGGCTAATTAACACCACCGTAGCACCAAGCAGTAACCCCGACCTAGAGCGGCCACTCGTAGTCCCGGGATTACTAGCAATCTACCCTGGCTAATTAACACCACCGTAGCACCAAGCAGTAACCCCGACCTAGCGCGGCCACTCGTAGTCCCGGGATTACTAGCAATCTACCCTGGCTAATTAACACCACCGTAGCACCAAGCAGTAACCCCGACCTAGCGCGGCCACTCGTAGTCCCGGGATTACTAGCAATCTACCCTGGCTAATTAACACCACCGTAGCACCAAGCAGTAACCCCGACCTAGAGCGGCCACTCGTAGTCCCGGGATTACTAGCAATCTACCCTGGCTAATTAACACCACCATAGCACCAAGCAGTAACCCCGACCTAGCGCGGCCACTCGTAGTCCCGGGATTACTAGCAATCTACCCTGGCTAATTAACACCACCGTAGCACCAAGCAGTGACCCCGACCTAGAGCGGCCACTCGTAGTCCCGGGATTGCTAGCAATCTACCCTGGCTAATTAACACCACCGTAGCACCAAGCAGAAACCCCGACCTAGCGCGGCCACTCGTAGTCCCGGGATTACTAGCAATCTACCCTGGCTAATTAACACCACCGTAGCACCAAGCAGAAACCCCGACCTAGAGCGGCCACTCGTAGTCCCGGGATTACTAGCAATCTACCCTGGCTAATTAACACCACTGTAGCACCAAGCAGTAACCCCGACCTAGCGCGGCCACTCGTAGTCCCGGGATTACTAGCAATCTACCCTGGCTAATTAACACCACCGTAGCACCAAGCAGTAACCCCGACCTAGCTCGGCCACTCGTAGTCCCGGGATTACTAGCAATCTACCCTGGCTAATTAACACCACCGTAGCACCAAGCAGTAACCCCGACGTAGCGCGGCCACTCGTAGTCCCGGGATTACTAGCAATCTACCCTGGCTAATTAACACCACCGTAGCACCAAGCAGTAACCCCGACCTAGCGCGGCCACTCGTAGTCCCGGGATTACTAGCAATCTACCCTGGCTAATTAACACCACCGTAGCACCAAGCAGTAACCCCGACCTAGAGCGGCCACTCGTAGTCCCGGGATTACTAGCAATCTACCCTGGCTAATTAACACCACCGTAGCACCAAGCAGTAACCCCGACCTAGAGCGGAAGTATTACGGCCGGGTTATATAGCCGGGGCACATCGACTCTGACTTTAGTAACGAGCCATGAGATTGGTTGATTTGACCTCACTGCACAATGATGATCGTTTAAAAAGCAGTATGCCTTCTAGATAATGCTATCACCGTAGCCCCACCGTAATACTGGTTGCTAGCGGTGCTACGAAATCAACAAACTGCCCATTGTTGAAATGGCCGCTCTAGGTCCGGGTTATATAACACCGCCAGCCCGGCTTATTGGCCGCCTGGTAGCCATTCCAAATGGCCGAGCTAGGTAAGGCCCCTGGTTGCTAGGTAAGGCCCCGTCGTTTATGTGGGACTGACAAAAGTCCGCCACAGCATTTTTATACCGTCGAAATAACACATGGCTCTATTTCATATTAGATTGATGTATTATATCATATTTACATTATATAGGTACCTAAGTATAACATAAAGTATAGTGACAAACAGGAACTGTATACTTTGGCAATACAAAATTAATCAGAGCCGTGTTATTTTGACCGCATAAAACTTATGTGGCAAAACTTTCATCAAAAATGCTGCCATGAAAATAACGGGGCTTTACTTTCCTATTTCCCGAGCCCAAGGTCCAAACATCGCTCCGATCTCGCTGTACCTACTCAGTCTCGCAACCAAAAGCACGGGATAACATTGATAATAATCTAACATTCATAACATGGGGGGTTAAATAACAAATTGACGAGAATGAGGATTTCAAGACGAACTCGTAACAATAAAGGTTAGCGTTGTTAAACGAGGCAGAATCCCAAGACCGGCTCTCAATCGACCGGCTTCCAATCGACCGGCTCTCAATCGACCGGCTTCCAATCGACCGGCTCTCAATATACCGGCTTCCAATCGACCGGCTTCCAATCGACCGGCTTCCAATCGACCGGCTTCCAATCGACCGGCTTCCAATCGACCGGCTCTCAATCGACCGGCTTCCAATCGACCGGCTCTCAATATACCGGCTTCCAATCGACCGGCTTCCAATCGACCGGCTTCCAATCGACCGGCTTCCAATCGACCGGCTCTCAATCGACCGGCTCCCAATCGACCGGCTTCCAATCGACCGGCTTCCAATCGACCGGCTTCCAATCGACCGGCTTCCAATCGACCGGCTTCCAATCGACCGGCTCTCAATCGAAGGTCGGTTCTCCCACGTGAAACGCATCCAGTCGCACGGCTAAAACTCGTTAACATAGCGGCGTTAAAGAGCCGATTAAGATTAGCGACTATCTTCTAGCCGAATATTTCCGTTAAGTAGGAGGACCCTTGGCGTTTGAATGCCACTAGGTATGTTTTACAGACAAACTATCAAGGACAGCACAAAACCAAATTGCTAGCTAGTGTACTAGGCAATTTCAAATAGCTAGCTAGTGTACTAGGCAATTTCAAATAGCTAGCTAGTGTACTAGGCAATTTCAAATAGCTAGCTAGTGTACTAGGCAATTTCAAATAGCTAGCTAGTGTACTAGGTAATTTCAAATAGCTAGCTAGTGTACTAGGTAATTTCAAATAGCTAGCTAGTGTACTAGGCAATTTCAAATAGCTAGCTAGTGTACTAGGCAATTTCAAATAGCTAGCTAGTGTACTAGGCAATTTCAAATAGCTAGCTAGTGTACTAGGCAATTTCAAATAGCTAGCTAGTGTACTAGGCAATTTCAAATAGCTAGCTAGTGTACTAGGCAATTTCAAATAGCTAGCTAGTGTACTAGGCAATTTCAAATAGCTAGCTAGTGTACTAGGCAATTTCAAATAGCTAGCTAGTGTACTAGGCAATTTCAAATAGCTAGCTAGTGTACTAGGCAATTTCAAATAGCTAGCTAGTGTACTAGGCAATTTCAAATAGCTAGCTAGTGTACTAGGTAATTTAAAATAGCTAGTGTAGGTTCTAGGCAATTTAAAATAGCTAGTGTAGGTACTAGGCAATTTCAAATAGCTAGTGTAGGTTCTAGGCAATTTAAAATAGCTAGTGTAGGTTCTAGGCAATTTAAAATAGCTAGTGTAGGTACTAGGCAATTTAAAATTGCTAGCTAGTGTACTAGGCAATTTAAAATAGCTAGCTAGTGTAATAGGCAATTTAAAATAGCTAGCTAGTGTACTAGGCAATTTACAAGGCTTTCGAATAAAGGAAATCAATTTTGTACTGTTATTACATTTCTTAGATTCATGTCGACTATGTCCTTTATCTCTAGCACTGGTTTTGAAGCAACTAGTTTGAAATTAAGGTATTTTCAAAACTTTGCACTGTGATTATTATTGACATTAACTCATCAGTTGCGGCAATCACATTTAAGAATATCTTTCCGACAGTTGAAGAGAGTTGTCGTAGATCTCGGCACCACACAAAGATGCCTCTTGGTCGATTTGAAAGCCTGAAGCTTTGAACATACGTTGAAGGTTTGAAAAAAATATAGTATTTCAAAATGCAAACTGGGATTTGAATGCTAAATAAGGTCTCACTGGTTTCCCAATGTTTCGTAACAAATACTAGTTAGTTCTTCAAGGTTTGGAAAACCCGTGAGACTTTATTTAGCGTTCAAATCCCAGTTTTAAATGGTTGTGTTTCGAAGCTAGTGCTAAAGACAGGACAAAGCAGACATGGTCCTAAGATATCTAATAACTGTTTTGAAGCTATTTTGAAGCCTCTTCCAGCTAATTAATAACAGCATGCCTGTAAAACGTGATTTAGTGGACATTCTTGGCCAAGGCGGTCCCCCATATATAAGCACCTAGCTGCCGCATTTCGGCACAGGAAACACAAGTCCCACGGAAACCGAGAGCTCGGTTCCGACTTGACATTCTTCATCGACCTCACGGCCCTTTCCTTACCGAATTTTGTAACGTTTACGAAATCCTCGTCGTTTCCCACGTGAATTTCGTGCGACTCTGTCGCCGATAACGGCAGAGTCAGAGTCACGAAACCGCGGTGCCGATTTTCAGACGTCGCAGTCGCCGCTGGTTTCCGTCGCCTCTGGCTCCTTCACTATCACCACGCTACGACTGTCCTCAACACGGGACCAGGTAACCTAGCAACACAACCATACGACGGCTAACCGACCGATTAGCCCTCGCCTACGAGCCGATTAGCCAAACAAGCGCACCATTGTTTCCTTGGCAACTGTATTGCAGCACGTCCTATCCCACGTCGTTCGTTCGTTCGTTCGTTGACGGACGCGGAACGCGGAGGGAAAAGCTCGGGATCTTTCCGGAGTCCGGGAAAGCGCCGACTTCGCCGGCAGCTCCGTGATTGGCCGGGATTGTCCCAGCGTTGCCGGCAGCGTTGCGATTGGCCGACAGAACGCTGCCGATGTCGCCGGCAGCTCCCCGATTGGCTGCGAGAGCGCCGCCGTCGACGGCTGCGTTGCGATTGGCCGGTCACCAGAGCGAGTCCAGCGACAGGTTGAGGAAGCCGGGCGACTTGCGGCTGTCCCAGTACTGACCCGTCGACTCCCAGCAGTCGTCGGGCGTCTTGCTGCAACACACGGCCTTCAACGACGCGGCCTTCAACGACGCGGCCTTCAACGACGCGGCCTTCAACGACGCGGCCTTCAACGACGCGGCCTTCAACGACAGCAAAGACGTAGGCCGTCCACGAACCCAAGAAGACGAACTTACATGAACGTAACGTTCAGCGAACTTCATTTCAAACTTTGTCTCGATCGATTCGGCTCGAAATGACTAGATTTCAAGACGCACCTTGTTTGTGGGATAACTTCAAACAAATATTTTGCCTGATTTATGTCAGAAAAGCCAGGTCAAAGGATCGAACGAAGCCTAGGAAGGTCCAGGAAGGTCCAGGAAGGTCTAGGAAGGTCCAGGAAGGTCCAGGAAGGTCCAGGAAGGTCCAGGAAGGTCCAGGAAGGTCCAGGAAGGTCCAGGAAGGTCTAGGAAGGTCCAGGAAGGTCCAGGAAGGTCCAGGAAGGTCTAGGAAAGCCCAGGAAAATTCAGGAAGGTCCATGAAGGTCTAGGAAGGTCCAGGTATGTCCAGGAAGGTCCAGAAAGGTCCAGAAAGGTCTAGGAAGGTCTAGGAAGGTCCAGGAAGGTCAAGAAAGGTCCACGAAGGTCTAGGAAGGGTCCAGGGAGGTCTAGGAAGGTCCAGGAAGGTCCAGGAAGGTCCAGGTATGTCCAGGAAGGTCCAAGAAGGTCTAGGAAGGTCTAGGAAGGTCCAGGAAGGTCCAGGTATGTCCAGGACGGTCCAGGTATGTCCAGGAAGGTCCAAGAAGGTCAAGGAAGGTCTAGGAAGGTCCAGGAAGGTCTACAAAGGTCTAGGAAGGTCCAGGTATGTCCAGGACGGTCCAGGTATGTCCAGGAAGGTCCACGAAGGTCTAGGAAGGTCCAGGGAGGTCCAGGAAGGTCACAAACCAAGGACTCCGTGCCAGACACTAAACGCAGGCCTGGTGGTACGTACCGGAACCATCGAGGGCGATGTACGACTCCCGCCTGTTCGTTGCGTTTGCGCCGTTCGCGCTGAGCTTGTTCCAGCGCGGCCTTGAGCGACTCGGCCGCAGACAGCTGCCCTTCCTCCAGGAGGCTGTGACAGAGAGGTGTCTCGTTTCAGCCATGTTCCACGGCAGATTGGATTTAGTACAATTCTAATATTAATCTTTATTCTTCGCTGAATGTGTCAAGAGATTTGAATAGCAGATTGAATCGCTAGACTGTTTGTCCTGTTTGTATTTCTTGACACATCGAAGCTAGGTACCTAGTTGTAAAACAGTAGAATATATTAGAAGTTCATCCTTCTTACTGATACTTTGAACTTCCAGACTGGGAATTCTAGATTGGGGTGAACGGATTAAACGTGAGGAGCACCTTAACATTTTGAAAGATTTTTTGATAAGAATGTTTTTCACTCACTAGAAGAAATCTACAAAAAAACAAGCCTGACATGTGAGACTAAGTTTTAACTCCTTAATCAGATTACGTCTTTCTGCAAAATTAATGTTTGGGTCAGAACAAGCCCAATCGACCAAAAGTGTGCTTGTGGATTTTTAATCTTTTTAGGAAAATTCAGGGTTATTCCCCTACCTTTACTGAGTTCAAAGAGTTTAAAGAGCCCCTCAAAGTTTGGAGAAAAACGAATATTTGGCAGTTGCAGTGTGTCACAAAATCCAATGCCGAGTCTAAACCGTTAAAGATATCAAAAAACTTCAGAGAGATAATTTGTTCGGAAGAGTTTGTTTTACTATGAACTGTAGCTCAAAAGTCAGAATTTCTACTTTTTATAGGGTAATTAGAAGGTCAAAACATAGGGTAATATACAAGTCGATCTGGAATGGATAACATCCTATTGAAGGAAACTGAAAGAAAAATAAAATATATAGTCAAGACATTGACGATGGTTCCTACACTATTTTAAAGCGAACTCAATGGGAAGAAAGTGCAAAACTCAAGTGGGTGAAAGCGCTGCATTGCCGACGTGTACGTTCGGCTGGTTGGGTCGTGACTCACCGCTGATCGGGTCGGAACCGTGAGTCCGTCTTCGGCAAGAGCTTGGCTGCGTCGGGCTCGATCTCGTTGAGCTCGGTGGCGAACCGCGTGAAGCCGTAGTAACGGTCTGCGTCCGGCGGCAACGGGCCTGGCAGTCCGAGGACAGAGGGTCACGGCTTCGATCACTGCTACGGCACGGGATGGGCAACTGGTGTGCCGTGCCAGCTATCACTTCATAAATTGGCATGGTTGTACATTTCCACACTGTCATTAACATTAACAAACTAGTTAGGTAGGTACATAGGGAATTATTTGCAACTTCTAGAATGCAATTAACTTATTTAGAATGTACAAGTATATATCACATATTTTAAATAGCAAAACATAACGACATAATCTTCGTAATAGAGTTGATACGACCGATGGTGACAACTGGTAAGGCCCATATTTGAACCCTTGAACATTGCACAGCAAACAGATAGCGCTGACCTGGTTGCAAATGTGGGCTTGCAGGGAAGGCTGGCACTTTAGACTTAAGGTCAACGCTATATATTGTCAAAGAGATGTTGCTATGCTCCAATCACACCAAGATAACCCCAAATCTAAACAAATAGGTAGGGGTTGAGCAAATGGAAGCAAATTCATTCTGCGAGATCTGGCCGGGTAACAATTCGGCCTGAGCTTGACTCCAAACAACAAAGCACATCTGCTGAATTCACACAACTCAAAATCTATTTGGTTTAGCTCTTACTGAAATATTCTAGAAGCTCTGAACTGTGACAGATGTGATGAACGACTTTTGTTTACATTTGGAGCTCTATCAAATATTCCCACAGCCTTCCTGACTTGGTCAGTTTATGAAACTTTATCAAGGGGGCATTGAAAATTTAAAAATAAGCTCCATATTTCAAATAAAAGTAACTAGAACAGTCGCCTCGAAATGGTCGGGACTCCAATGATAGAAAGAATATTGTTACATAGCCAAGTGCAGAAAAACAATTTTAACTTCTTCGAGACCATCGCTTGTTGGTTCGGACATGTCAATGGTATTTGTAAGAACACAAACTAATAGATTTAACAATTGGTACCTACCTAAAGCAATTTTAAGAGATATAGAAATTAGAAAGGAGAAACTTAGATGGTCACCACTCATCATTACCTAACATTGTAATGATGTCATCAGTCTCAAAGTGAATTGCAGAACTGCATTCCTTTGATCGCCGCAATTCAGAGCTCAGAGCTCCAATCACACTTGAGGTATCACGTAGGTAATCAATTTTAAAACTGGCCCAGACTTTCCCTGCCAGCATTTGCTTCAGTGAAAACCATTGTGATTGGAACCACAGCATAATGTTACACGCATTGTCTATGGCTTAAATTGCTTCCAGGGGCTAGATTTCTCGTTTTTACCAACTGGTACATCAATTGTAAAAAATGATGAAAAACTATATAATATAATAATAATAATAATAGGATGAAAAACTATCCTAAACAGGAAAGAATTTCACAGCCAATTGCTTGCATAGTGTTTTGTGAGTGCTGCTAGTTTCAAGTTTGGCCTTCCAGCAAATTGATTAGGTGTGGCACGATTTAGCAAACCCAAAGTGCATTCTGTACGAAAATCAAAATCAAAAATACATTACATTACCAAGCCTCATGGTTGATGTACGCTTCTGGACTTTCAAAGCGTTCCAGTCGAATGTCGACTATGTGCTGGGAAAGGTTTGTCTGGTTTGTCACGGAGCGAGGCAGTTGCTGATAAGCAAACTGGTTTGTCATTACGAGATTTGGACCCTCATATGCATGTCATCCAGTCCCTCCATGTGTGCTCATCCACGTGGTCGGTACCTGGCCTGCCTATGCTGTTTTCAGTCAAACCTTTCTGAGGACATAGCCGAAATTCTACAGGTACGCTTTACAAGTCCAGAGGTGTACCTACACCTGCCTACGTTGAACTTGTGCATAGCTAAGCAAGCAGCCACCGGACCTAAGCATATATACATTGTGTACCAATCCTAAGTTGTAAATAAATAAATAAATAAATAAATAAAAAAAACTTTGCTCATAGCAAAAGCTGCAGGAACGTTTATGATGGACTGAAGACTGACAAGACATCCTCGGCCTGACGTTTGCTAGCTCTTGCCAGGACTTATTGACAGGGGGGGGGGGGGGGGGGGGCAGAGGACCTGTGTCGAAAAGAGGCCTAAAACTTGCAAGAATTGTGCTCTCCCTTGGGCCAAATCGGACCCCACCTGCAATTGGCTGGATTGAAACCGCCTCCACTGTTGTCATCACGTCAGACAGAGCTAGGCCAATACATTTTACCACGGACGAATCCAGTGCCCATCGGTCTTTCGTTCATCTGCCAAAGTCGACATGGAAAAAGACCGTTTCTCAAAATGCACTGCTTGATTACACAAAAATAATGGCTAAATTGTCTTATCAAGACAAATAACTTCAAGACAAATGAGTGAGCGAGCAGCTTGCCGAGTTTTACCAAGAAACACCAGCTGTTCCTATAGCAACGCACCCTGCAAGTCAACAATTGTCTGGCCAGCTCGTCCCATTTCCAAGCTGAAAGTTTTAAAATCCAGTTTGCCTACGTCATTTCAGAATGTTTCATATCAAATTTGAAAAATGACTAGCTACCTATATTTAACAAAGTATTACAATCTTCTATTTAAATTAGTCTTTACGAGTTATTTTTTAGATTATATAATATTAGTTATTTATTTCTAGTTATTAGTATATATTCCATAAATCCCTTGACAGCCGGCAAAACTATTATAGCGGGCGGAGGGCTTTCGCGTAGCTGCTTTTAGTACGGGAGTGGCACACCAGGGTGGCCTAAAGCTGTGTTTACAAGGTTTGATGTTTCGTGCAATGCGTTGAATTCAATGCATTGAGCGAAACATTGAATGCTCTTGAAGAGCCGTTTGCACGACTCAATGTTCTAAATTCATTGAAAATGGTGGCACAGCCTTCCAAAATCTTTGTTTCTAGAAGGCAGTGACACACCCTTCCTTCTATTGAAAAGGAAAATGAACGATATTTAGAACACGTCCTAAATGAGAAAACATAGAATGAAACCTTGAGTTCAAGCTTTCATTCAATGATTCATTGAATTCAATTGTTGTTTAGACAGTTCGATGCATTGAATGCAACCTTGAATTCAATGCATCGAACGAAACAATGAACCGTGTAAACACAGCTTAACATCCGTGTTAATACCGCTGCCAGTCGGGCGGCGGAACCCACCTGGTCGCCACACGCATTTCGCCAGCGGCGGCTTCCCGACGTAAAGCGCCTCGCTCCATTTCCCCGTCAAGTGCTGCAAGACTCGGCCCGTGGAGTCCGTCACCGTGCCGACCACCTCGTGGCGTTTGGCCGACCAATAGCTGGCCTGCAACACGGAACGGGCCAGACGTTTGGGGGCGGTACGAGACGGAACGCGTTCGCAAGTCCGTAACTCGCGTGGTTTCGTGCCGATCCGGATTTCCTTCGGGGAATCTCGATCGACCGACGTCCTTTGCCTTCGGTCCGAATTTCAGCCCGGTAGGACGCACGGTTGCCGAGATACGAGATCTCATATCGACCCAGACCGAGACCCACGGCCGCCTCCTTCTATGTAATATCAAGTGCCCGTAACTCGCGTGGTTTTGTGCCGATCCGGATTTCCTTCGGGGAATCTCGGTCGACCGACGTCCTTTGCATTCGGTCCGAATTTCAGCCCGGTAGGACGCACGGTTGCCGAGATACGAAATCTCATATCGACCCAGACCGAGACCCACGGCCGCCTCCTTCTATGTAATATCAAGTGCCCGTAACTCGCTTGGTTTCGTGCCGATCCGGATTTCCTTCGGGGAATCTCGGTCGACCGACGTCCTTTGCCTTCGGTCCGAATTTCAGCCCGATAGGACGCACGGTTGCCGAGATACGAGATCTCATATCGACCCAGACCGAGACCCACGACCGCCTCCTTTTTCGACGCAATGTCTTATGCCCCTTAGTTCAAACCTCTGGTATTCCTTCGGTAAAATCAACATTCGACCCACGGCTAAACCTAAGTCCACTTCAATTTGTAGCGTGAACTCCCAATGTGTCCAAACGTGCCATTGGGGCGAATGAGTGTCCCTGTCTGACATGGATCTCATTCCCGTAGGTACCTTGATGAAGCTGAGTTTGCAGGTCAGGTTCCCGCAGCAGAGACGCAGCTCCCCGTATTGGTCGACCCAGCGCTGGCCGCTGAACAGGTTGTGCACGCAGGTGGTGACCTTGTTCCAGCGGTAGACCTCCTCGTGTTTGGGCAGCGAGACGCTCACCGTGCCTGCAACACCAACGTCCAACGCGTCAGGAGGAGACGAGCTACTGTTGCTGGCTGCGTGCCGAATGCTGAGGCAATAATGCATCGAAATAGAGCGTCGTCCCAGAGTTCAGGGAGAACTTGCCCGTCAAGAGGGGTTTTGGTCAACGTCAACTGAAAATTTTCAAAATTCGAAATTTTTAATTGAAAATTTATAGCTAGGTATAGAAATCATCATTATATTGTAACCAAGCCAGGGTGCTATAAACAATAAAACATTAAATACAAATACAAATACAAATACAAAATAAGTAATTTTCTTCATTTGTCCACAAACTCGGAAAGCACGCGGGCACACGAAAAACAACACGGACGAACTAAACCTTATTTCATGTCGAGAAGCAGAGTGGATTTGCATCTTCCTCGAGGACCCACTGCTGCTAGACACGAGCCAAGAGTTTCACAACTGCCCACAGAGCCTTTTGTCCGACTCAAGACATGCCTTGTGTGTTGAAACTCTTGGCTCGTGTCTAGCAGCAGTGGGTCCTCGAGGAAGATGCAAATCCACTCTGCTTCTCGACGTGGAATGTAGTATACATTCCTCCAGCGATTGCAGATATGCCCGCCGATATTTAATTTTCTTTTAGAGTACCGAAAAGAGGTGCCGGAAAGGCGTTCCTGTGCGTTCCGGCACAAAAAAGCACTGCAAATATTAAGGTAAAATTTTGAAAACAAATAGGTACACGTTTTGTTAAAGAAATGCTGGATGGCTGATATAATAGTATGTTTTTTGTATTTTAAAACCCTAAAGCCGAAGGAATTTTCATAAAGTGCCTATATAAGTGGCTAAAAAGGCATCTAAAATCTTGTATTTAGCACTGGTTTTCAAACACAACCATTTCCCCACTGGGTTTTGACTGCATTTCTACACCCTACCAGGTTACAGAGTATCGTTGACGCACTCTACGATAGGCCACCTACGGTAGATATCTATCTATCTATTGCAGATCGACCTACGAGAGACGTTGACAGATTTTATTATTAATAATAATATTGTGAAATGGAAATGTATACATATAATGTATTGTAGCCAAGCAGGTGTAGCTGAAAGCGCATCTACAGTTAGACAGTTGGAGTACGTAGTACGTAGGTACGTACGTAGGTAACTCCATGTACTTGGTCTCACCTGTGGGCTGGAACTCCATGGACTTGGTCTCACCTGTGGGCTGGAACTCCATGGACTTGGTCTCACCTGTGGGCTGGAACTCCATGGACTTGGTCTCACCTGTGGGCTGGAACTCCATGGACTTGGTCTCACCTGTGGGCTGGAACTCCATGGACTTGGTCTCACCTGTGGGCTGGAACTCCATGGACTTGGTCTCACCTGTGGGCTGGAACTCCATGGACTTGGTCTCACCTGTGGGCTGGAACTCCATGGACTTGGTCTCACCTGTGGGCTGGAACTCCATGGACTTGGTCTCACCTGTGGGCTGGAACTCCATGGACTTGGTCTCACCTGTGGGCTGGAACTCCATGGACTTGGTCTCACCTGTGGGCTGGAACTCCATGGACTTGGTCTCACCTGTGGGCTGGAACTCCATGGACTTGGTCTCACCTGTGGGCTGGAACTCCATGGACTTGGTCTCACCTGTGGGCTGGAACTCCATGGACTTGCCCCAGAACTTGGTCTTGATGCGCACGTCCTGCCAGAAGACGAAGTTGCGACTCTCCGCGTGGCAGGCGCTGACGGGCGGATGGTGGCTCACCTGGGGGCAAACAGGGGAACCAGGCTAGTCAAGGACCAGCCCACCTTTCCATCTTGTGTCGGAGATTCCCCTGCCCACGCTCATCAAACAGTGAGTAGGGCCCCCCTAGCTTGAGCCCGTCTTTGATTGAAACAGGGCATCTTTGATTGATTGATTATAGGTACATCCAGCATATTCATAAGTCATAACCATGATAAATCATGATAACATCTATCATGATATCTTTGATAACATCATATTATAAAGAAAATGTACGAGGGTATTTACACGGTCCTAGAAAAATGTGAACCGGGCCTACTTGAAAAAATGCCAAAAATCTTTTATCACATTTATAAAGCACTTTTCATCACAATTTTGCATTTACCTACATGCTGACATTTTGGTAGGTACCCAAACGATATGATAGATATTACGAAAATTGATCCCCGTGTAAAACAGGCTTTAGGACATAAGGACATAAATTAGGAGTAACACAAGGACAAAAAACTGCATCAATTATTGCATTAATTGCACGCAAATTGAAATATGGACAGAAAAATACGTGACGTGTGGCAGAATTCGACGTGAAACCCGACAAGCGACGCACCTGTTCGGCCAGGAAGCGGAAGCCCCGGTCCTCCCTGACGCACTCGTAGGTCTCGCCGAGCAGCGGATTGAACGGCTTGGAGCCGGCGCGGTGGAACGAGGCCGCGTAGCCCGACACCGCAAACGCAGCCACCAGCGTCAGCCGCTCAATCGGGTCGGAACTCTCGGCCGCCGAGTCCAGCAACGACGAGTACTCGAGCTCCTCGCACAAACGCTGGATGAGCGACAGGAGGTTAGCACGCCTCGAAATCACACAACTCGGGCTTGGCACTTGCTAGTCCTTTGATGTACTTGCTCATATACCAACATTAAAGCCTAGGATAGATCTGATACGGCATTTAACATCACGAAGCAGAGTGGATTTGCATCTTCCTCGAGGACCCACTGCTGCTAGACACGAGCCAAGAGTTTCAACACTCACAAGCCATGTCTTGAGTCGGACAAAAGGCTCTGTGGGCAGTTTCAACACTCACAAGCCATGTCTTGAGTCGGACAAAAGGCTCTGTGGGCAGTTTCAACACTCACAAGCCATGTCTTGAGTCGGACAAAAGGCTCTGTGGGCAGTTTCAACACTCACAAGCCATGTCTTGAGTCGGACAAAAGGCTCTGTGGGCAGTTTCAACACTCACAAGCCATGTCTTGGGTCGGACAAAAGGCTCTGTGGGCAGTTTCAACACTCACAAGCCATGTCTTGAGTCGGACAAAAGGCTCTGTGGGCAGTTTCAACACTCACAAGCCATGTCTTGAGTCGGACAAAAGGCTCTGTGGGCAGTTTCAACACTCACAAGCCATGTCTTGAGTCGGACAAAAGGCTCTGTGGGCAGTTTCAACACTCACAAGCCATGTCTTGAGTCGGACAAAAGGCTCTGTGGGCAGTTTCAACACTCACAAGCCATGTCTTGGGTTGGACAAAAGGCTCTGTGGGCAGTTTCAACACTCACAAGCCATGTCTTGAGTCGGACAAAAGGCTCTGTGGGCAGTTTCAACACTCTCAAGCCATGTCTTGAGTCGGACAAAAGGCTCTGTGGGCAGTTTCAACACTCACAAGCCATGTCTTGAGTCGGACAAAAGGCTCTGTGGGCAGTTTCAACACTCACAAGCCATGTCTTGGGTTGGACAAAAGGCTCTGTGGGCAGTTTCAACACTCACAAGCCATGTCTTGAGTCGGACAAAAGGCTCTGTGGGCAGTTTCAACACTCACAAGCCATGTCTTGAGTCGGACAAAAGGCTCTGTGGACAGTTTCAACACTCACAAGCCATGTCTTGAGTCGGACAAAAGGCTCTGTGGGCAGTTTCAACACTCACAAGCCATGTCTTGAGTCGGACAAAAGGCTCTGTGGGCAGTTTCAACACTCACAAGCCATGTCTTGAGTCGGACAAAAGGCTCTGTGGGCAGTTTCAACACTCACAAGCCATGTCTTGAGTCGGACAAAAGGCTCTGTGGGCAGTTTCAACACTCACAGCCATGTCTTGAGTCGGACAAAAGGCTCTGTGGGCAGTTTCAACACTCACAAGCCATGTCTTGAGTCGGACAAAAGGCTCTGTGGGCAGTTTCAACACTCACAAGCCATGTCTTGAGTCGGACAAAAGGCTCTGTGGGCAGTGTTGAAACTCTTGGCTCGTGTCTAGCAGCAGTGGGTCCTCGTTGAAGACGCAAATCCACTCTGCTTCTCGACGTGAAATGGAGTCTAGACTCAAAATCCCACAACACAGCTTTCTAAACCTAAAGTACTTCCTCTAAGCCTAATGTAGCCTAAATGTTAGTAGCCTAATGAATAATGATCCAACCAAATTAGTGTGAAATCCCTTTAAAATTTGGTTCATAAGCTGAAATACTTGAAGAAATATAGTAATTATTAGGTTTAGAATTAGGTTTAATAAAGGGTTAGAATTTAACAAAATGGAAGAATTACAATTATTCCAGGAATGTGTGGAGTGCAGTATAGAACATTACATTAGCTGGCTTGGAAATATCACAACGCCAGCATCAAAAGTCAAAACTTTAAAAAACCAAATACACGTTCAAAAGCTCAAAAACCAGAAAACTGGGGTAGAATACTGAAAAAATTCAAGAAAAGGTCCATAAATTCAAAACTTATACCCAGGTACCTGTGATGAAACAGTAAGAAGCGCAAAAATCTAAAGCAATTGAGCAAAGAGGCTTAGTGCCGGTTTCTCAGTTGCCCGTTAAGGTACTTACGGTCCGTTAGCAAGAAAACAAAGGCTCTGATTGGACGTTGCTAAGAAAATAACAAGTTAACAGACCGTTAGGTATTTAGCGTGCCGTTGAAAGACCGGATCTTAGAAGACTTTGAAGGAGGCTGAAAGTTAGGACCCTTAAACAGGAAATTGTAAACAATATGCTTTAGGTGGTGCAAATTCTTGGCCTATGAATATTCCCTAAATATGTTTTTACACACAAACTGACAGTGACGGCCAAAAACAAGATAGCCAGTGCACCCGGCAATTTATAAGGCTTTCAAATAATGTAGGAGTAAATTAGTGTTACGATTAGGCGTGCTGAAAATTCAGAAAAACGGCCTAAACATTTTTAAAACAAAATTTGAAGGTTTTTCTAAACTTTCAGCAAGCCAAATTATAATCATAACACAAAATTGATTCCTTGCGTTATTTAAAAGCCTTATAAATTGCCTAGTGCACTAACTGCTTAGTTTGCTTCATATTTAGTAGATATATTCGTGGGCCAAACGTTGCCTCCCCTTAAGCTGTGTTTACACGGTTCTATGTTGCGTTCAATGCATTGGATTCAACCCTGAATTCAATGCATTGAACCGTGTAAACAACAATTGAATTCAATGATTTATTGAATTCAATGATTAATTGAATGAAAGTTTGAACTCAAGGTGGAATACATTTTTTCTCATTTAGGACGTGTTCTAAATATCGTTCAAGTTTCCTTTCAATAGAAGAAATGGTATGTCACTGCCTTCTAGAAACAAAGATTTTGGAAGGCTGTGCCACCATTTTCAATGAATTTAGAACATTGAGTCGTGTAAACACAGCTTTAGAAATTTAAAAACACAGCCACTTCAACACTGGGATCTGAATGATAAATCAAGTCTTTGGCTTTTGAAAAAAACTATTTCAAACTAGGATATAGTAGATTATAGTAGGATATAGGATATAGTAGACATGAGTCTAAGAAAATTAACAAGTCTTCGGCTGGTTCAACATTATTTCCCGCGATTTCTGTTTGAGAGAACTTCTGATCCACATACTAAATGGAGGTCCTGCCATTTTCACTGCAAATCGACAAGCGACCCGGCCGCGAAAGCTATGAATTCAATGCATTGAACGAAACAGAACAATGTGAACACAACCTTAGAGTCAACAAGTGTGTGAACACCAACTGACTTTTGAAACCCAATCAACGCCATATTTGATCGAGTCGATGACGTCTTGATCATAATTATTTCGTGCAGTGTGAACGAGGCATTAGAGTCTAGCCCCCTTAGAGTCTAGCCCCCTTAGAGTCTAGCCCCCTTAGAGTCTAGCCCCCTTAGAGTCTAGCCCCTTAGAGTCTAGCCCCTTAGAGTCTAGCCCCCTTAGAGTCTAGCCCCCTCAGAGTCTAGCCCCCTTAGAGTCTAGCCCCTTAGAGTCAAGCCCCCTTAGAGTCTAGCCCCCTCAGAGTCTAGCCCCCTTAGAGTCTAGCCCCCTCAGAGTCTAGCCCCTTAGAGTCTAGCCCCCTCAGAGTCTAGCCCCCTCAGAGTCTAGCCCCCTCAGAGTCTAGCCCCCTCAGAGTCTAGCCCCCTCAGAGTCTAGCCCCCTCAGAGTCTAGCCCCCTTAGAGTCTAGCCCCCTCAGAGTCTAGCCCCCTCAGAGTCTAGCCCCCTTAGAGTCTAGCCCCTTAGAGTCTAGCCCCCTTAGAGTCTAGCCCCCTTAGAGTCTAGCCCCCTTAGAGTCTAGCCCCCTTAGAGTCTAGCCCCCTTAGAGTCTAGCCCCTTAGAGTCTAGCCCCCTCAGAGTCTAGCCCCCTTAGAGTCTAGCCCCTTAGAGTCAAGCCCCCTTAGAGTCTAGCCCCCTCAGAGTCTAGCCCCCTCAGAGTCTAGCCCCTTAGAGTCAAGCCCCCTTAGAGTCTAGCCCCCTTAGAGTCTAGCCCCCTCAGAGTCTAGCCCCCTCAGAGTCTAGCCCCCTCAGAGTCTAGCCCCCTCAGAGTCTAGCCCCCTTAGAGTCTAGCCCCCTCAGAGTCTAGCCCCCTCAGAGTCTAGCCCCCTTAGAGTCTAGCCCCTTAGAGTCTAGCCCCCTTAGAGTCTAGCCCCCTTAGAGTCTAGCCCCCTTAGAGTCTAGCCCCCTTAGAGTCTAGCCCCCTTAGAGTCTAGCCCCTTAGAGTCTAGCCCCTTAGAGTCTAGCCCCCTCAGAGTCTAGCCCCCTTAGAGTCTAGCCCCCTCAGAGTCTAGCCCCCTCAGAGTCTAGCCCCCTCAGAGTCTAGCCCCCTCAGAGTCTAGCCCCCTCAGAGTCTAGCCCCCTCAGAGTCTAGCCCCCTCAGAGTCTAGCCCCCTTAGAGTCGAGGTGAGTCCACACCTGCATCATGTTGAGCGGCTCGTTGAGGGCAACGGACATGGACACCTGACTGAGGTCCTGGCCGATGTTCCGGGACAGCAGGTTCCACAGACTCAGGCCCTCCGTTTCCGGCCGCGGCACCGGGAGCCTGCATCGCCGCCCGCTGGCTGTCGGCACGACGACACGAAAAACATCAGCGTCTGCAGCAGTTTAAAGTCTCTCGTACGCTAGGTCTCCGTTTCCACGGCAGCGCCAATTTTTCAACTAACGTCCGTGCGGAAACTTGTGCGCGATTGGAGAATTATGTTTAATTTAATCTGACGACATCGATTTAAAACTTAAATCATAACTAACGTTGTTTCTGTGTCTTTAAAGAGTATAGCAACAATTCCAAGAAAAAAAATTTGCAAAAAAGCGCCAAAAATGTCGCCGTCCGATTTATGATGCGTCGTTGTCTTAAAAGCGAGTTCGGTGACCCCAGTTTTCCTTTCGCTGAGAATGTTCAGCAGAGATTGTCTTTCAGGTATATAGAAATTTTTTTTAAATGTTATGGTTATATTTGGAGCTATCCTGGATAACATGCCGGTTTTGACCTGATTTCCTATGCCGCCCATGTTAAGTTTCGAGGTTTCAAACCCTAAAATATCTCGGTAATTAGGCCGGTGACCCCCCCCCCAATATTATTACACCGTTGGATGCGGCGTTAAATTTCCAACCGAAACCGACAGATTTTGAGATGCTTTATGAGCTTCGAGTTACGAGCGAGAGACTTTACGTGCCTCCGTCCAAGACAACCCAGAAGCCGGGTGTTCACAGCCGGCAATGTCAGTGACACGACGTCGTCGGCATCGGCTCTGCCACCAATCAGAGACTCTGGTTGTGCATGACGTCATGTTCGCGACTCTGCCACAGAGTCTCTGATTGGTGGCAGAGCCAATGTCGATGACGTCGTGTCGCTGACATTGCCGGCTGTGAACCCCCGGGTTCAGGGAGCCACAACGTCGACCTATATGGAACTGATACCTACTATTCTTAATGATTAGAGGTGCACATGTGCACAAAGGTTGGTAAAAATATCTAGACAACTTTGCACGAATGAAGCCGATTCTGATTGTTATCAAGTTTATCCAATTCTGATCATAACAACTTGATACAAATCCAGACAGCAGAAACCTTGGTTTACTACGCATAGAATATTGGAGATCATACACCAACATTTCTCATTTCTATCAACCTAAGGTTTTACCAAGTTTCTCAACCAGGAGTTACGACTGATATCAGCCAATCACAAGCAGCGAATTCGGTTGCAACTCCCAGTTTGGGATCCCTACCAGGAGTTACGACTGATATCAGCCAATCACAAGCAGCGAATTCGGTTGCAACTCCTAGTTTGGGATCCCTACCAGGAGTTACGACTGATATCAGCCAATCACAAGCAGCGAATTCGGTTGCAACTCCTAGTTTGGGATCCCTACCAGGAGTTACGACTGATATCAGCCAATCACAAGCAGCGTATTCGGTTGCAACTCCTAGTTTGGGATCCCTACCAGGAGTTACGACTGATATCAGCCAATCACAAGCAGCGAATTCGGTTGCAACTCCTAGTTTGGGATCCCTACCAGGAGTTACGACTGATATCAGCCAATCACAAGCAGCGAATTCGGTTGCAACTCCTAGTTTGGGATCCCTACCAGGAGTTACGACTGATATCAGCCAATCACAAGCAGCGAATTCGGTTGCAACTCCTAGTTTGGGATCCCTACCAGGAGTTACGACTGATATCAGCCAATCACAAGCAGCGAATTCGGTTGCAACTCCTAGTTTGGGATCCCTACCAGGAGTTACGACTGATATCAGCCAATCACAAGCAGCGAATTCGGTTGCAACTCCTAGTTTGGGATCCCTACCAGGAGTTACGACTGATATCAGCCAATCACAAGCAGCGAATTCGGTTGCAACTCCTAGTTTGGGATCCCTACCAGGAGTTACGACTGATATCAGCCAATCACAAGCAGCGAATTCGGTTGCAACTCCTAGTTTGGGATCCCAACAAGGAGTTAATAAACTTGATAACGCCGGCACCAAACGCATAGCGTGGAAGCGCGACACAGAGAAGACGAGAAGACGAGAAGACGAGAAGACGAGAAGACGAGAAGACGAGAAGACGAGAAGACGAGAGGCCGAGCGCCGCACTCACGGAAAGCCGGGGTTGCGACGACCGCGTTGTCTTCCGTGGGATTCCCGTCGCTGGCCGCGCTGGAGTTCCCGCCCTCCGAGCTCAGACTGCCGCCCTCCGAGCTCGTGTCCCCATGCGTAGCGTCCTCGGCGTCGAAGAACTCGGACGCCGACAGACACGACGAGCTGTACGACGCTGAGCCGTTCTGCACGCAGACACAACGCGAACAACGTCAAATGCTGGCGGTGTTGGCACGCAGACACAACGCGAACAACGTCAAATGCTGGCGGTGTTGGCACGCAGACACAACGCGAACAACGTCAAATGCTGGCGGTGTTGGCACGCAGACACAACGCGAACAACGTCAAATGCTGGCAGTGTTGGCACGCGAACACAACGCGAACAACGTCAAATGCTGGCGGTGTTGGCACGCAAACACAACGCGACCAATGGGATGCTGGCGGTGTTGGCACGCAAACACAGTCAGCGTAGGGTGACCAGACGTCCAAGTTTTCCCAGGACCTGTCCTGGTTTTAAGGTCCCTGTCCCAGTGTCCCGAGACACACCACCCTCGGGTTGTCTGAATGTCCCGGTTTCCCAGTCATTTAATTTGATTAGCTTTATAATTTTAATTTCAAATAATTTGTCTCCATGTATAGGTACTAGCTTTATTAATTGTCGTGTAGTGCGTTTCTCAAACAATTATAATATGCTGTAGTTTAAAACAATAAGTGACCCCCCACCCCCTAATTAAAAACCTTTTACATCCTTGGGTTTTGAGTCTGGTAATAGGAGTGGGAACTGCAAAATGAATCTCAAGAGTTTCGTTCACTCAGTTTACAGGAAAAGCTAATAGGAAATCACAAAAAAAAACCAGTGATGAAACGTGACGGCAGTCTCGTGTTTTGGCCCATGAATTGCCTGCAAACACCAAAATAAACATCTGTTGAATTTTTTAAAGATTTCAAAGAGAATACCTAATGACTTTCGATAGTCAAAAAAAGATGCACACTCGTATTTACGCTTGTATTTACGTCGAATAGTGCCGAGATGGAAGGATCAATTAAAGGTCCAAACTTAATCACTGGTACGTGGCATTTTCCAGCTTTTCCGTGGCAAGGCGTTGACTCAGAAGACGCTGTTCTGCCGTGCACGGAATAGTGCCCACATTGTGTAGGTACCTACTTCTGTAAAGAGCATGGCAAACCCTGGTTCCACTTCACATAGCACAAGCCACGTTAAATTGTGCCACAATGTGCTTCAATTGACAACTACAGTTGTGAGGGCAAACAGTTGTCATAAGAAAAGCATTGCAATAATTTGCCCACATAAGTGAGGGACTCTAGAGCTTTGGTCATCCATTGACACTCTTTGCATCTCGAAAAGCCCCTTGGAGATATTAAGACAGCATCGTTATAAGAGCTTCAACTAAAATCAAAGATTGACCTTAAGAAACGGGATGTTTCAAACAATCTGAGGTATTTACTGGCGATGGCAAGGTTAGGAAATGTTGGTAAAACAGCAAGACTTGCCTTCTGGTTTGACAGTTCAGGTTTGCACTGAGCACACAGCTGAGCTTGACTCCAAACTACAAAGCACGGCTGCTGGATTCACACAAATCACAGTCTATTTGATCTAACTCTTCATGAATCATTGCAGGAAGCTTTGACAGAATGTGTGATGACAGTAGTCCCGACCATTTTGCTGCATTGATCTAGATACTTTTTGTTGAAATTTCGAGCTCATTTGAATATTCCCACAGCCTTCCCGACATTTGCACATGAAACTAAATCAAGGGGGCAGTGAAGATATTCAAAAAAGCTCCATATTTCAAATAAAAGTATCTAGAACAGTCAGCTCAAAATGGTCGGGACTCCAAAGAAATTAGGAATATTATCAAAGTGGCAGCATAAAACAAATGCTATCATCACAAACCCATTGCTGGGGACATAACAAGGTTTCACTCAAGATTTTAGGACGAATTTCACCAAAATTATAGCCAAACTTGGTTTGAACCAGGCTGAAACTTACCTTTTGATTTTCTATTTATAAATTAACATACATTATTCTGATATTTAGTAACACACAGAAAACGAGAAAAATATTACTTTTGGCATTGATTTTATTCCAGAAGGAAATAAGTTGTGACAGAAATATTTAAGAAAAATCCGGCCCTAGTTTCTTCGAACTTCAAGAACAGTTTAAAAGTGAAATCGACAACGGGTTTAAAATTGCCTGGTGATTTGCAAGGACAGAAAATAATGACAGCACGAACAAAAGTATGTTTTATGAGATAGAACAGTGTCTTCTGTATTCAACACCAAATTGATACATATTTTTGCATCTTTTTTGTGTAGAAATGTCATTTTCCCATCTTAAATCTTTCAAAATGTTGAAAACCAAGCAAAGTTCAATTCGGTCTTTTAAACTAGGTTCAAACCAAGACTAGCTTGACTTGGTGACATCTGCCATCGGGTAATCAATTGCAAAACTGGGCGCGAACGTGCCAGCGTTCCCAGCCGAGCGGAGGCAAAGGAGGGAAGGAGGGAAGGAGGAGACTCACGTTATTAAATTTCTTAGACCCATGTCTAATATATCCTATCTTTAGCTCTAGTTTTGAAAAAAACTATTTCAAACTGGGATTTGAATGCTAAATCAAAAGTCTCACTGGTTTCCCGCCATTTTGTGACATATACTAGTTACTTTATCAAGGGTGAAAGCTTGACTTTCACCCTTGTCTGAATTTGATGATGTCTGATGTCATCTTGGCAAGGCTGATGGCATCTACTAGTGCCAGTTGCAGTTGCAATGAAGACTATTGGAGTGAGCTCATACTCGGGCCGCTTCCCGCTCAAATTTCACCTCCTACTGGATACCAACTTGTGGCCACACCGTTTGTCCGATCGTAACGAAACCAGGGTCAACGGAATCCTCACACTTTTGGCAACAAATTGTGTGTTTGCAAATCTCAAAAAATATACACTCATCTAGTATTTTCAAGCGTTGTAAAACAACCCTGTTTCGTCGAAATATTGAGCTCATACTCGGGCCGCTTCCCGCGCAGAATTCACCTCCTACTGGATACCAACTTGTGGCCACACCGTTTGTCCGATTGCAACGAAACCAGGGTCTACGGAATCCTCACACTTTTAGCAACAAATTGTGTAAATCACAATTTTTTAATCACGAAATACCAATTCAAAGTTCAAATAAAGCTTCATGCAACAACCCCACAAATATAGCCTTTTAAATAAGTCATTAAATTTCAAACGTGGGGAAACCAGCGAGACTTTTGATTTAGCATTCGAATCCCAGTTTGAACTGGTTGTGTTTTAAGGAGACTCACGTGTCCCCAGGAGGCAAAGGAGGCAAAGGAGGCAAGCAGGAGACGCACGTGTCCCCAGGAGGCAAAGGAGGCAAAGGAGGCAAAGGAGGCAAAGGAGGCAAAGGAGGCAAGCAGGAGCCTCACGTGTCCCCAGGAGGCAAAGGAGGCAAAGGAGGCAAGCAGGAGACGCACGTGTCCCCAGGAGGCAAAGGAGGCAAAGGAGGCAAAGGAGGCAAAGGAGGCAAGCAGGAGCCTCACGTGTCCCCAGGAGGCAAAGGAGGCAAAGGAGGCAAGCAGGAGACGCACGTGTCCCCAGGAGGCAAAGGAGGCAAAGGAGGCAAAGGAGGCAAAGGAGGCAAGCAGGAGACGCACGTGTCCCCAGGAGGCAAAGGAGGCAAAGGAGGCAAAGGAGGCAAAGGAGGCAAGCAGGAGACGCACGTGTCCCCAGGAGGCAAAGGAGGCAAAGGAGGCAAAGGAGGCAAAGGAGGCAAAGGAGGCAAGCAGGAGCCTCACGTGTCCCCAGGAGGCAACCGAGGCAAAGGAGGCAAGCAGGAGCCTCACGTGTCCCCAGGAGGCAAAGGAGGCAACCGAGGCAACCGAGGCAAAGGAGGCAAGCAGGAGCCTCACGTGATCCGCGGTGGGGACGGCCTCGAGGTCCGAGGCCGCGTGCACTTGCGCCAGTCTCGCGCGCAGCTCTGCGTTCTGCGCGGCGGCCTTGCGCAGGGCCGAGCGTAGCGAGCACACGCCGGGCGAGTCGTCGCGCGGCACGCAGCTCTCCAGGCCCGCCAACACTGCAACACACGGCGTTCGTTGCTCGTCTGCACGACCGCTCGACGTCGAGCGAGGAAAGATTGAATTTTATTATTAAGGCCCAGTATTACAAATACCTCAACCCAGAGTTGAAGTAGGAGTCAAGTTATTTGTCACGGCAACCGCCGATAGGATGCCGTGGAATTCATCTGTTTCTGAGGGCTAGATGCTTAACCCAGAGTTGAAAAATATTGTAAAATCAGACCTAAATTAAACTAGGTATATAAACAATTGTATTTATGTTTTGTCTGAAATTGTATAAATAAAGAAATCAATCAGCCCTGGTTTTACCAAGTTTCTCAACTCATAGTTAGGATCTCGACCAGGAGTTATGATGACTGACGTCAGCCAATTACAAGCAGCAAATTCAGTTGTAACTCCTGGTTGAGATCCCAACTAGGAGTTAAAAAACTTGGTAAAACTGGGCATCAATCAATCAATCAATCAATCAATCAATATGTAAACAAGTGCTTTTTTAAAACATTGCCAGTTGAATTAACATTCAGCCACAGATTGACCTAGGTAGGTACTTAGGTATATATTATCAGATGGAAGCTAGGGATACGAAAACTTGTCATTTCAAATATTTGATAGTTTCAGTGAACAAAGTAGACGCAGTGCTTTTCTCATGGCGTTAATTTGCCCACGTATTGATCGACCCTGGAACTGTAGTTGCCTAAGTAACGCCAAGCTGCGGCCGTGAAAGTCGTGCTATCTCTCGAATTGTTGGCCTGGTTTGCGCTTAAGTGCGGCTTTGTACGGAATGCAAGCGTGACAAGTGCGTCAAATTCTCTCCTCGTCATTCAACTTACCACTTTGGCTGTTAATGTCTCATCGCCATTGGCTAAACTCCATTTCACGTCGAGAAGGAGAGTGGATTTGCGTCTTCCTCGAGGACCCACTGCTGCTAGACACGAGCCAAGAGTTTCAACACTCACAAGCCATGTCTTGGGTCGGACAAAAGGCTCTGTGGGCAGTTTCAACACTCACAAGCCATGTCTTGAGCCGGACAAAAGGCTCTGTGGGCAGTTTCAACACTCACAAGCCATGTCTTGAGCCGGACAAAAGGCTCTGTGGGCAGTTTCAACACTCACAAGCCATGTCTCGAGTCGGACAAAAGGCTCTGTGGGCAGTTTCAACACTCACAAGCCATGTCTTGAGTCGGACAAAAGGCTCTGTGGGCAGTTTCAACACTCACAAGCCATGTCTTGAGTCGGACAAAAGGCTCTGTGGGCAGTTTCAACACTCACAAGCCATGTCTTGAGTCGGACAAAAGGCTCTGTGGGCAGTTTCAACACTCACAAGCCATGTCTTGAGTCGGACAAAAGGCTCTGTGGGCAGTTTCAACACTCACAAGCCATGTCTTGAGTCGGACAAAAGGCTCTGTGGGCAGTTTCAACACTCACAAGCCATGTCTTGAGTCGGACAAAAGGCTCTGTGGGCAGTTTCAACACTCACAAGCCATGTCTTGAGTCGGACAAAAGGCTCTGTGGGCAGTTTCAACACTCACAAGCCATGTCTTGAGTCGGACAAAAGGCTCTGTGGGCAGTTTCAACACTCACAAGCCATGTCTTGAGTCGGACAAAAGGCTCTGTGGGCAGTTTCAACACTCACAAGCCATGTCTTGAGTCGGACAAAAGGCTCTGTGGGCAGTTTCAACACTCACAAGCCATGTCTTGAGTCGGACAAAAGGCTCTGTGGGCAGTTTCAACACTCACAAGCCATGTCTTGGGTCGGACAAAAGGCTCTGTGGGCAGTTTCAACACTCACAAGCCATGTCTTGAGTCGGACAAAAGGCTCTGTGGGCAGTTTCAACACTCACAAGCCATGTCTTGGGTCGGACAAAAGGCTCTGTGGGCAGTTTCAACACTCACAAGCCATGTCTTGAGTCGGACAAAAGGCTCTGTGGGCAGTTTCAACACTCACAAGCCATGTCTTGAGTCGGACAAAAGGCTCTGTGGGCAGTTTCAACACTCACAAGCCATGTCTTGAGTCGGACAAAAGGCTCTGTGGGCAGTTTCAACACTCACAAGCCATGTCTTGAGTCGGACAAAAGGCTCTGTGGGCAGTTTCAACACTCACAAGCCATGTCTTGAGTCGGACCAAAGGCTCTGTGGGCAGTTTCAACACTCACAAGCCATGTCTTGAGCATGAAATAAGGTTCTGTGGGCAGTGTTGAAACTCTTGGCTCGTGTCTAGCAGCAGTGGGTCCTCGAGGAAGATGCAGATGGACGTGGACTCACCCTCTTTGGCCAACACCAGGAAGTCGTCCCTGAGTTGGAGTTCGGACTGCGAGCTCGGTGCCGTTCCGATGCGCAGTTCCGGCGGTCCGACCAGCTCGTCCAATCCCGTCGCGGGGAACGCCAGCGAGGAGTTGCTGGCACTCAGCACCATGGAAACGCCCTGGCAACCAATCAACGACCTATCAACGACCTATCAACAGCCAATATGCAAAACATGCTAAATAAAACCTAGGTATATATTTGTAATCAGAGAGTCATGAAACACATTTATAAACGTTTTTGCATGCTCTCTGATAATTAGAACAAAACATGGAAAATTGCATTTAACTTTCTTGGCTCTAGTTTTTCCCGATCGATCCAGGCGGGTTGGAGGTTATCTGATAACAAATGCAATTATGCAATTTATAGTAATTCACATTGCAAATACCAACATTTTTGCAAGTACCAAAAAAATGATGGCACATATGTGTCTTTCGTACAGAGGAGACGCAGGACACTTTTTGAAATTTCTACTAGCTGAAAAATAGCGTATTTTATGCACTTGGGACCTGCTACCCCTTCAAAAGTTGCTAGCTTGAAGATGTCTAGGAAAACCCAGGAGTTGAAATGACTGCCTACCCCCTAGGTGTAGGCACTCGTTACTTCTGGCATTACTGGTGTTTTGAAAGAACAATTCTCAAAATTGTTGAAAACTTTTCATTTGTAGGTACACCTCTGGACTTGTAAAGCGTACCAGTAGAATTTCGGCAATGTCCTCAGAAAGGTTTGACTGAAAACAGCATAGGCAGGCCAGGTACCGACCACGTGGATGAGCACACATGGAGGGACTGGATGACATGCATATGAGGGTCCAAATCACGTAATAACAAACCAGTTTGCTTATCAGCAACTGCCTCGCTCCGTGAAATGAGAATAGACCAAGCTGATAGTTGGGTCCACTGTCGAGTTTTGTAATGGATTTCACGCAATAATATTGGCCTAAATGCCGTAATATTAAAAGCTAGAAGAAAATTCAAAAAGCCTCTTGCACCTGGTCTGTACGAAACGCACGTAAATGGCGTCACTTTTTCCGTACTTGCAAAAAAGTTGGTACCTATTCACAATGTGAATAAATTTAAATTGCATAATTGCTTCTGATAATATCGCATCACCTCCAGCCCGACTGGACGAGGTAACCGCCGTAAAGCCACCGTAAAGGTAGGAGGGCATCGGTAATAAACATTAACTTGATGGAAAGATAACAGAAGCAATTAACATGAATATAATTGAATCTTTATATGGAAACATGTGTTTTCTTCAATATTAACAAAGTATTGATATATACGTATTCATAGCAAAACGAAGATGCAATGGGTATTTTATTTTATTTTCTAACTATAAAATTATGTGTTTTATGCCAGTGCAGGAGTGTGGAATCGGATACAAAACATGCCAGAGAACAAATTCGTGAGTTTTGCGAGACAGGCACTGATAATAAAACTGGTTTGACAAAACTGGAATGCGACCGATCAATGAACATGTCATCCCCTGCCACCATGTGCTCATCCACGTGGTCGGTACCTGGCCTGCCTATGCTGTTTTCAGTCAAACCTTTCTCAGCACATAGTCGACATTCGACTAGCTCACTTACAAAGTCCAGAGCTGTACCTTGGTAGTTTCAGAACGAAATTTAAACGATAAATTTACGCGTAAAGTATGCAACATTCCCTGAAATATGCGCTTTAAAACTGCCAAAAAGCTGAAATATATGCAACTTTATGCAGTACCAACCCAAATACGCGCTAAAAGCTGAAATATGCAGAATATGCGATATCAACATAATGTTATTGCAATCCAAATGTCTTGGAACGGATATTATCCATGATTTTGCATGGGATTCTAGCATTATTGAACAACATGCATTAGCATAACTGTCCCTGTACTAGTGATGACCAAGACTGGCAAGAGGGAGCCAAGTCTGTGATGGTACTCCAAGACTGGCAAGAGGGAGCCAAGTCTGTGATGGTACTCTAAGACTGACAAGAGGGAGCCAAGACTGTGATGGTACTCTAAGACTGGCAAGAGGGAGCCAAGTCTGTGATGGTACTCTAAGACTGGCAAGAGGGAGCCAAGACTGTGATGGTACTCTAAGACTGGCAAGAGGGAGCCAAGTCTGTGATGGTACTCTAAGACTGGCAAGAGGGAGCCAAGTCTGTGATGGTACTCTAAGAGACTGGCAAGAGGGAGCCAAGTCTGTGATGGTACTCTAAGACTGGCAAGAGGGAGCCAAGTCTGTGATGGTACTCCAAGACTGGCAAGAGGGAGCCAAGTCTGTGATGGTACTCTAAGACTGGCAAGAGGGAGCCAAGTCTGTGATGGTACTCTAAGACTGGCAAGAGGGAGCCAAGTCTGTGGTGGTACTCTAAGACTGGCAAGAGGGAGCCAAGTCTGTGGTGGTACTCTAAGACTGGCAAGAGGGAGCCAAGTCTGTGATGGTACTCTAAGAGACTGGCAAGAGGGAGCCAAGTCTGTGATGGTACTCTAAGACTGGCAAGAGGGAGCCAAGTCTGTGATGGTACTCTAAGAGACTGGCAAGAGGGAGCCAAGTCTGTGATGGTACTCTAAGACTGGCAAGAGGGAGCCAAGTCTGTGATGGTACTCTAAGACTGACAAGAGGGAGCCAAGTCTGTGATGGTACTCTAAGACTGGCAAGAGGGAGCCAAGTCTGTGATGGTACTCTAAGACTGGCAAGAGGGAGCCAAGTCTGTGATGGTACTCTAAGACTGGCAAGAGGGAGCCAAGTCTGTGATGGTACTCTAAGACTGGCAAGAGGGAGCCAAGTCTGTGATGGTACTCTAAGACTGGCAAGAGGGAGCCAAGTCTGTGATGGTACTCTAAGACTGGCAAGAGGGAGCCAAGTCTGTGATGGTACTCTAAGACTGGCAAGAGGGAGCCAAGACTGTGATGGTACTCTAAGACTGGCAAGAGGGAGCCAAGTCTGTGGTGGTACTCTAAGACTGGCAAGAGGGAGCCAAGTCTGTGATGGTACTCCAAGACTGGCAAGAGGGAGCCAAGTCTGTGATGGTACTCTAAGACTGGCAAGAGGGAGCCAAGACTGTGATGGTACTCTAAGAGACTGGCAAGAGGGAGCCAAGTCTGTGATGGTACTCTAAGACTGGCAAGAGGGAGCCAAGTCTGTGATGGTACTCTAAGACTGACAAGAGGGAGCCAAGTCTGTGATGATACTCTAAGACTGGCAAGAGGGAGCCAAGTCTGTGATGGTACTCTAAGACTGGCAAGAGGGAGCCAAGTCTGTGATGGTACTCTAAGACTGGCAAGAGGGAGCCAAGTCTGTGGTGGTACTCTAAGAGACTGGCAAGAGGGAGCCAAGTCTGTGATGGTACTCTAAGACTGGCAAGAGGGAGCCAAGTCTGTGATGGTACTCTAAGACTGGCAAGAGGGAGCCAAGCCTGTGATGGTACTCTAAGACTGGCAAGAGGGAGCCAAGACTGTGATGGAACTCTACGAGACTGGCAAGAGGGAGCCAAGTCTGTGATGGTACTCTAAGACTGGCAAGAGGGAGCCAAGTCTGTGATGGTACTCTAAGACTGGCAAGAGGGAGCCAAGTCTGTGATGGTACTCTAAGACTGGCAAGAGGGAGCCAAGTCTGTGATGGTACTCTAAGACTGGCAAGAGGGAGCCAAGTCTGTGATGGTACTCTAAGACTGGCAAGAGGGAGCCAAGTCTGTGATGGTACTCTAAGACTGGCAAGAGGGAGCCAAGTCTGTGATGGTACTCTAAGAGACTGGCAAGAGGGAGCCAAGTCTGTGATGGTACTCTAAGACTGGCAAGAGGGAGCCAAGACTGTGATGGAACTCTACGAGACTGGCAAGAGGGAGCCAAGTCTGTGATGGTACTCTAAGACTGGCAAGAGGGAGCCAAGTCTGTGATGGTACTCTAAGACTGGCAAGAGGGAGCCAAGTCTGTGATGGTACTCTAAGACTGGCAAGAGGGAGCCAAGACTGTGATGGAACTCTAAGACTGGCAAGAGGGAGCCAAGACTGTGATGGAACTCTAAGACTGGCAAGAGGGAGCCAAGTCTGTGATGGTACTCTAAGACTGGCAAGAGGGAGCCAAGTCTGTGATGGTACTCTAAGAGACTGGCAAGAAGGAGCCAAGTCTGTGATGGTACTCTAAGACTGGCAAGAGGGAGCCAAGTCTGTGATGGTACTCTAAGACTGGCAAGAGGGAGCCAAGTCTGTGGTGGTACTCTAAGACTGGCAAGAGGGAGCCAAGTCTGTGGTGGTACTCTAAGACTGGCAAGAGGGAGCCAAGTCTGTGATGGTACTCTAAGAGACTGGCAAGAGGGAGCCAAGTCTGTGATGGTACTCTAAGACTGGCAAGAGGGAGCCAAGTCTGTGATGGTACTCTAAGAGACTGGCAAGAGGGAGCCAAGTCTGTGATGGTACTCTAAGACTGGCAAGAGGGAGCCAAGTCTGTGATGGTACTCTAAGACTGACAAGAGGGAGCCAAGTCTGTGATGGTACTCTAAGACTGGCAAGAGGGAGCCAAGTCTGTGATGGTACTCTAAGACTGGCAAGAGGGAGCCAAGTCTGTGATGGTACTCTAAGACTGGCAAGAGGGAGCCAAGTCTGTGATGGTACTCTAAGACTGGCAAGAGGGAGCCAAGTCTGTGATGGTACTCTAAGACTGGCAAGAGGGAGCCAAGTCTGTGATGGTACTCTAAGACTGGCAAGAGGGAGCCAAGTCTGTGATGGTACTCTAAGACTGGCAAGAGGGAGCCAAGACTGTGATGGTACTCTAAGACTGGCAAGAGGGAGCCAAGTCTGTGGTGGTACTCTAAGACTGGCAAGAGGGAGCCAAGTCTGTGATGGTACTCCAAGACTGGCAAGAGGGAGCCAAGTCTGTGATGGTACTCTAAGACTGGCAAGAGGGAGCCAAGACTGTGATGGTACTCTAAGAGACTGGCAAGAGGGAGCCAAGTCTGTGATGGTACTCTAAGACTGGCAAGAGGGAGCCAAGTCTGTGATGGTACTCTAAGACTGACAAGAGGGAGCCAAGTCTGTGATGATACTCTAAGACTGGCAAGAGGGAGCCAAGTCTGTGATGGTACTCTAAGACTGGCAAGAGGGAGCCAAGTCTGTGATGGTACTCTAAGACTGGCAAGAGGGAGCCAAGTCTGTGGTGGTACTCTAAGAGACTGGCAAGAGGGAGCCAAGTCTGTGATGGTACTCTAAGACTGGCAAGAGGGAGCCAAGTCTGTGATGGTACTCTAAGACTGGCAAGAGGGAGCCAAGCCTGTGATGGTACTCTAAGACTGGCAAGAGGGAGCCAAGACTGTGATGGAACTCTACGAGACTGGCAAGAGGGAGCCAAGTCTGTGATGGTACTCTAAGACTGGCAAGAGGGAGCCAAGTCTGTGATGGTACTCTAAGACTGGCAAGAGGGAGCCAAGTCTGTGATGGTACTCCAAGACTGGCAAGAGGGAGCCAAGTCTGTGATGGTACTCTAAGACTGGCAAGAGGGAGCCAAGTCTGTGATGGTACTCTAAGACTGGCAAGAGGGAGCCAAGTCTGTGATGGTACTCTAAGACTGGCAAGAGGGAGCCAAGTCTGTGATGGTACTCTAAGAGACTGGCAAGAGGGAGCCAAGTCTGTGATGGTACTCTAAGACTGGCAAGAGGGAGCCAAGACTGTGATGGAACTCTACGAGACTGGCAAGAGGGAGCCAAGTCTGTGATGGTACTCTAAGACTGGCAAGAGGGAGCCAAGTCTGTGATGGTACTCTAAGACTGGCAAGAGGGAGCCAAGTCTGTGATGGTACTCTAAGACTGGCAAGAGGGAGCCAAGACTGTGATGGAACTCTAAGACTGGCAAGAGGGAGCCAAGACTGTGATGGAACTCTAAGACTGGCAAGAGGGAGCCAAGTCTGTGATGGTACTCTAAGACTGGCAAGAGGGAGCCAAGTCTGTGATGGTACTCTAAGAGACTGGCAAGAAGGAGCCAAGTCTGTGATGGTACTCTAAGACTGGCAAGAGGGAGCCAAGTCTGTGATGGTACTCTAAGACTGACAAGAGGGAGCCAAGACTGTGATGGTACTCTAAGACTGACAAGAGGGAGCCAAGTCTGTGATGGTACTCTAAGACTGGCAAGAGGGAGCCAAGACTGTGATGGTACTCACGGCCAGACTGTTGAAGGCCTCCGTGGGCTCTGCGCCGCGCGCGGGACTGCCCCCGCCTTGCGCCAGATCCGCGCCAGGCTTGGACTTGCGCTTGCGCAGACCGAACTTGCGTCTCTCCTTGCGCGGGCCACCGCCAAAGCCTCCTGGGTTGCGAAGCAGACCATTGCTACCTTGGACTCGGGGCACTTGGACCAGTCTGGCCTTATTTAGCATTCAGCCCAGGGTCAAAACCCAGGGTCAAAACCCAGGGTCAAAACCAAGGGTCAAAGGCCACGGTAAAAGCCCAGCAGGGTGCACATCGGAGCCTGGTCCATGGTCACTGGGATGTTGGAGTTTGGGTGGGTTTTTAAAATGTAGAGGTAACGTGGGTAAACAACCCTTTCTAAAATTAGTGGCGGGTTACAAAAAAAAATTATTTAAAAAATAACGTTCTTGATATTACTGGTAGCCATAACACGAAAACCCTGTTCAAGTGGTTCCAAACTTCGATGGCCCATTTCACCAAAGTGCGCCGGAACGGGCGTTTAAAGGCCGATTCAGCCGCTGCCTTGGAATTCACTGTTTCACTCACTTTTTTAAAAGTTCCCAGGAGAATTTTGAGACTGGTCACATAAAGAAATACTTTAATTTTGATTAAAACGTGGCAGTGCTTCTAGACTTGGCATTGCTTTGACAATTGGAACATATTTTATTTTGTGAGTGCTTGTGCCCTGTTTTACCAAATCTTTTAAGTCGTAGTTGAGATCCAAACTAGGAGAATACAACTGAATTCAGCCAATCACGTGCCTCGAATTCCACTGTAACTCCTAGTTGGGATCTCAACTAGGAGTAGATAACCTTGGTAAAACCGGGCATTAGGTTTTCTGAGCCAGGGTATGATGGTAGTTGTGGTCGTTCGGTTTGTGCTCTTTTTAAAATGGATTGCAGTCATGAAAAGGACCTGTTAACTTGGGACCTGTTGAACTTTGGTGGATCAACAGGTCCTATTCAGTACCGCGATGCATTGAATTCAACCGCCAACTCAACGCATTGCACAAAACATTCAACCTTGTAACCCGAGCCTAAAGCTGTGTTTGAATTCAAGGTTGAATTCAATGCATTGAACCGTGTAAACAACAATTGAATTCAATGAATCATTGAACGAAAGCTTGAATTCAAGGTTTCATTCAATGTTTTCTCATTTAGGACGTGTTCTAAATATCGTTCAATTTTCCTTTCAATAGAAGGAAGGGTATGTCACTGCCTTCTAGAAACAAAGATTTTGGAAGGCTGCATCACCATTTTCAATGAATTTCAATCGAGTTCAATGCATTGCGGCAAAATATTAAACCGCGCAATCCCAGCCTTAGAAAGTTGACCCACGTAAAAGTGTAATGTCGACGTGTGGTCGAAGTCGTTCCAAACGCAACTCACCGGGCGAAATGCTGCCTTCGGGCGGCGGCGCCGTCTCCGTTGCCGCCTGCCCCAGACGCGTGTGGATCTTGCGCAGCTCGGACAGATTCTGCGCAATCTGCGTCAGCTCCTTCAGCGCCGGCTGGGACTCGGACAGCTCGCACAGTGGCGCTGCGATGGGAGAACGATGAGTCGATTCCACCACAAACAACTCAACCCCATTTCACGTCTAGAAGGAGAGTGGATTTGCATCTATCTCGAGGACCCACTGCTGCTAGACACGAGCTAAGAGGACCCACTGCTGCTAGACACGAGCTAGGAGGACCCACTGCTGCTAGACACGAGCTAAGAGGACCCACTGCTGCTAGACACGAGCTAAGAGGACCCACTGCTGCTAGACACGAGCTAGGAGGACCCACTGCTGCTAGACACGAGCTAAGAGGACCCACTGCTGCAAGACACGAACTAGGAGGACCCACTGCTGCTAGACACGAGCTAGGAGGACCCACTGCTGCTAGACACGAGCTAAGAGGACCCACTGCTGCTAGACACGAGCTAGGAGGACCCACTGCTGCTAGACACGAGCTAAGAGGACCCACTGCTGCTAGACACGAGCTAAGAGGACCCACTGCTGCTAGACACGAGCTAGGAGGACCCACTGCTGCTAGACACGAGCTAAGAGGACCCACTGCTGCTAGACACAAGCTAAGAGGACCCACTGCTGCTAGACACGAGCTAGGAGGACCCACTGCTGCTAGACACGAGCTAAGAGGACCCACTGCTGCTAGACACAAGCTAAGAGGACCCACTGCTGCTAGACACGAGCTAAGAGGACCCACTGCTGCTAGACACGAGCTAGGAGGACCCACTGCTGCTAGACACGAGCTAAGAGGACCCACTGCTGCTAGACACGAGCTAAGAGGACCCACTGCTGCTAGACACAAGCTAAGAGGACCCACTGCTGCTAGACACGAGCTAAGAGGACCCACTGCTGCTAGACACGAGCTAGGAGGACCCACTGCTGCTAGACACGAGCTTAGAGGACCCACTGCTGCTAGACACGAGCTAAGAGGACCCACTGCTGCTAAACACGAGCTAAGAGGACCCACTGCTGCTAGACACGAGCTAAGAGGACCCACTGCTGCTAGACACAAGCTAAGAGGACCCACTGCTGCTAGACACGAGCTAGGAGGACCCACTGCTGCTAGACACGAGCTAAGAGGACCCACTGCTGCTAGACACGAGCTAAGAGGACCCACTGCTGCTAGACACGAGCTAAGAGGACCCACTGCTGCTAGACACGAGCTAGGAGGACCCACTGCTGCTAGACACGAGCTAGGAGGACCCACTGCTGCTAGACACGAGCTAGGAGGACCCACTGCAACTAGACACGAGCTAAGAGGACCCACTGCTGCTAGACACGAGCTAGGAGGACCCACTGCTGCTAGACACGAGCTAAGAGGACCCACTGCTGCTAGACACAAGCTAAGAGGACCCACTGCTGCTAGACACGAGCTAGGAGGACCCACTGCTGCTAGACACGAGCTAAGAGGACCCACTGCTGCTAGACACGAGCTAAGAGGACCCACTGCTGCTAGACACGAGCTAGGAGGACCCACTGCTGCTAGACACGAGCTAGGAGGACCCACTGCTGCTAGACACGAGCTAAGAGGACCCACTGCTGCTAGACACGAGCTAAGAGGACCCACTGCTGCTAGACACGAGCTAGGAGGACCCACTGCTGCTAGACACGAGCTAAGAGGACCCACTGCTGCTAGACACGAGCTAAGAGGACCCACTGCTGCTAGACACGAGCTAGGAGGACCCACTGCTGCTAGACACGAGTTAGGAGGACCCACTGCTGCTAGACACGAGCTAGGAGGACCCACTGCTGCTAGACACGAGCTAAGAGGACCCACTGCTGCTAGACACGAGCTAAGAGGACCCACTGCTGCTAGACACGAGCTAAGAGGACCCCCTGCTGCTAGACACGAGCTAGGAGGACCCACTGCTGCTAGACACGAGCTAAGAGGACCCACTGCTGCTAGACACGAGCTAAGAGGACCCACTGCTGCTAGACACGAGCTAAGAGGACCCACTGCTGCTAGACACGAGCTAAGAGGACCCACTGCTGCTAGACACGAGCTAAGAGGACCCACTGCTGCTAGACACGAGCTAGGAGGACCCACTGCTGCTAGACACGAGCTAAGAGGACCCACTGCTGCTAGACACGAGCTAAGAGGACCCACTGCTGCTAGACACGAGCTAAGAGGACCCACTGCTGCTAGACACGAGCTAAGAGGACCCACTGCTGCTAGACACGAGCTAAGAGGACCCACTGCTGCTAGACACGAGCTAAGAGGACCCACTGCTGCTAGACACGAGCTAGGAGGACCCACTGCTGCTAGACACGAGCTAAGAGGACCCACTGCTGCTAGACACGTGCTAGGAGGACCCACTGCTGCTAGACACGAGCTTAGCAGAGGGCAACGATTCCCTTGAAATTCTCATGTGCTACGAATACCTTCAAATATAATTTCACAGACAAACTGTTAGTGGCAGGGCAGCGCATAACAAAATAGCCAGTGCACCAGGCAATTTGTAACGCTTTTAAATAGTGTAAGAATCAATTTTGTTTTTATATGACTAGGCTAGCTGAAAATTTAGAAAAAGCTTCAAAACATTTTACAAAAAAATTTTGACCGCTGTTTGTTATTGAGTTTATTTTATTTTGTTTCTAACAATAAGCAAATGCTCTGGCTGCAGATTTGTACCAGAGTGTCTACAAACTCGAGTGAGAGATAACAAAATGATTTTGCTTTAATTGGTGTCAAAATGAGACCTGACCAGAAGGTAGACGTACATGGAGGCGGCCGGGATTAGAAACGGTGCCGGCCTCCTTGAAACTGCCGACAAAGGCGGTTGCTAGGATCGTTGTTCACTCACGAGAGTCGTCCACCATATCGCCGTGGCCACCGGGCGCCAGATTGCGCGCCGTGCCGAAACACAGCTGGTGTTGCCGATAGCGACGGTGCTGCGTCAACAAGTCCACCCAGCGGGCGAACTCCTCGTCCGTCTTGGCCTGCGCACAAAGCCAGGGTCGGTCGAGCGTAGCGGACGCGGAGAGATCCCGACTTTGCCGAGGTGACGGACGGGGCCAAGGTCGTTGCACTTGGCGAACGATTGTCGGTTGCAATTTACACAGTTATTGATGAGCGTAGCGAGCGGGGCGAAATCTTCAATTTCACTTACCCCAGAAAAAAGTCACTTGTGTATGTTTTTTTTTTTTTTTTTTTTTTTGTGTGTGTTTGTGCGCGCTCTACAGACCAAAACGCCTGAACCGACATGGATGAAAATTTCTGAGTATCTACCTCTGTTCTCAACTTAGACCCCCTGCGTTTTTGGAAAAAAATCGGTTCAGTAAATTTTTTATAAATCAATTTTTACGAAATTTTTCGATTTTTTCAGAATTTTGAACCCCTGTAAATTTCAAAGTTCTGAACATAACTTCACCAAAACTTCTAAACATGTTGACCTTATACATATTTATCATGCCTGCAAATCTTAGTTCGGTAGGTTTTTCCAATTGGTTTTTATTAGCATTTTTGTGGTGTTTTTTTCGTGATTTGACGGCTGATTCAATACGAGTCCGGTTTCCTTCGTTTCCTTGGTTACCATCTTTGTTGACCTCGACGAGAAACAAAGGAACGTCAGAATCCGCATACATATTCAAGTGATTAGAATTTTCGAGAAGGCAATGGTCAGGTTTGGTGCTCCATGGTTTTCTTTTGACTGCTGCCTGCACCTTTTAATCCGCTATACACAAACCGCTACCTACGCTCATCTTCAACGCAACACAAATTGCGTTCGCGAAGCCCTAGTATATATCAATAAAGATAGAGGCATCTGATTTGCTGTCACCTTCGGGATAACAAACTTAGCCGACAGTTAACACTTGACTGGACCATTGTTGGACCAAATGGTCCATTGTTGCCTGGCAATGGACTACAAATCGAAGACTCATTGCCTCGAGATGGCGTTCGTACCTTGAGATGGCGTTCGTACCTTGAGATGGCGTTCGTACCTTGAGATGGCGTTCGTACCTTGAGATGGCGTTCGTACCTCGAGATGGCGTTCGTGCCTTGAGATGGCGTTCGTACCTTGAGATGGCGTTCGTACCTCGAGATGGCGTTCGTACCTGGAGATGGCGTTCGTGCCTTGAGATGGCGTTCGTACCTTGAGATGGCGTTCGTACCTTGAGATGGCGTACGTACCTTGAGATGGCGTTCGTACCTTGAGATGGCGTTCGTACCTTGAGATGGCGTTCGTACCTTGAGATGGCGTTCGTACCTTGAGATGGCGTTCGTACCTCGAGATGGCGTTCGTACCTCGAGATGGCGTTCGTACCTCGAGATGGCGTTCGTACCTTGAGATGGCGTTCGTACCTTGAGATGGCGTTCGTACCTTGAGATGGCGTTCGTACCTTGAGATGCCGTTCGTACCTTGAGATGGCGTTCGTACCTTGAGATGGCGTTCGTGCCTTGAGATGGCGTTCGTACCTTGAGATGGCGTTCGTACCTTGAGATGGCGTTCGTACCTTGAGATGGCGTTCGTACCTTGAGATGGCGTTCGTACCTTGAGATGGCGTTCGTACCTTGAGATGGCGTTCGTACCTTGAGATGGCGTTCGTACCTTGAAATGGCGTTCGTACCTTGAGATGGCGTTCGTACCTTGAGATGGCGTTCGTACCTTGAGATGGCGTTCGTACCTTGAGATGGCGTTCGTACCTTGAGATGGCGTTCGTACCTTGAGATGGCGTTCGTACCTTGAGATGGCGTTCGTACCTTGAGATGGCGTTCGTACCTTGAGATGGCGTTCGTACCTTGAGATGGCGTTCGTACCTTGAGATGGCGTTCGTACCTTGAGATGGCGTTCGTACCTCGAGATGGCGTTCGTACCTTGAGATGGCGTTCGTACCTTGAGATGGCGTTCGTACCTTGAGATGGCGTTCGTGCCTTGAGATGGCGTTCGTACCTTGAGATGGCGTTCGTGCCTTGAGATGGCGTTCGTACCTCGAGATGGCGTTCGTACCTTGAGATGGCGTTCGTACCTTGAGATGGCGTTCGTGCCTTGAGATGGCGTTCGTACCTCGAGATGGCGTTCGTACCTTGAGATGGCGTTCGTACCTTGAGATGGCGTTCGTACCTTGAGATGGCGTTCGACCTCAAATGGCGTTCGTACCTTGAGATGGCGTTCGTACCTTGAGATGGCGTTCGTACCTTGAGATGGCGTTCGTACCTTGAGATGGCGTTCGTACCTCGAGATGGCGTTCGTGCCTTGAGATGGCGTTCGTACCTCGAGATGGCGTTCGTACCTTGAGATGGCGTTCGTACCTTGAGATGGCGTTCGTACCTTGAGATGGCGTTCGTACCTTGAGATGGCGTTCGTACCTTGAGATGGCGTTCGTACCTTGAGATGGCGTTCGTACCTTGAGATGGCGTTCGTACCTTGAGATGGCGTTCGTACCTTGAGATGGCGTTCGTACCTCGAGATGGCGTTCGTACCTTGATATGGCGTTCGTACCTTGAGATGGCGTTCGTACCTGGAGATGGCGTTCGTACCTTGAGATGGCGTTCGTACCTTGAGATGGCGTTCGTACCTTGAGATGGCGTTCGTACCTCGAGATGGCGTTCGTACCTCGAGATGGCGTTCGTACCTTGAGATGGCGTTCGTACCTTGAGATGGTAGATGAACTCCTCGGCGTCGATGTCGATGCGTCTGCGCGCTGGCTTGGCCGAGATCACGCTGAGTCCGATGTCCAGCGAACCGTGCAGCTTCCCGCGCGAGACGTCCGTCGGACTCTTGCCGTACGCCAGCACGCCGGCGTTCAGCACGAAGTAGCGCTGCCAGCGACAGGTCAGACAGTGCGGTTAACACCGCCATTTCACACTGGGACCTCAATGGTGAATCAAAGTATCGGCATGAATTTGTGCACGTTTTTTATATTAGTTGACGCGGGGTATCACCCTTGCAGATGTATTACTAGAATGTCTAAGGGAAGCGAAGCCGGAAAAGTGTTTAGACGGTACCGGGATACGAACCCGGGAACTCCTGATTGCCGGTCAGGTGCGCTACCGCCGAGCTACCTGGTCAGGTGAATCCTGCTTTGCTGGATGGGTCACGGGATTTTTCCAGATATGAAGAAGCCTCTACTTAGGCGTCCTACCGGGCTGAAATTCGGACCGAAGGCAAAGGACGTCGGTCGAACAAGATTCCCCGAAGGAAATCCGGATCGGCACGAAACCAAGCGAGTTACGGGCACTTGATATTACATAGAAGGAGGCGGCCGTGGGTCTCGGTCTGGGTCGATATGAGATTTCGTATCTCGGCAACCGTGCGTCCTACTGGGCTGAAATTCGGACCCAAGGCAAAGGACGTCGGTCGACCAAGATTCCCCGAAGGAAATCCGGATCGGCACGAAACCAAGCGAGTTACGGGCACTTGATATTACATAGAAGGAGGCGGCCGTGGGTCTCGGTCTGGGTCGATATGAGATTTCGTATCTCGGCAACCGTGCGTCCTACCGGGCTGAAATTCGGACCGAAGGCAAAGGACGTCGGTCGACCGAGATTCCCCGAAGGAAATCCGGATCGGCACGAAACCAAGCGAGTTACGGGCACTTGATATTACATAGAAGGAGGCGGCCGTGGGTCTCGGTCTGGGTCGATATGAGATTTCGTATCTCGGCAACCGTGCGTCCTACCGGGCTGAAATTCGGACCGAAGGCAAAGGACGTCGGTCGACCAAGATTCCCCGAAGGAAATCCGGATCGGCACGAAACCACGCGAGTTACGGGCACTTGATATTACATAGAAGGAGGCGGCCGTGGGTCTCGGTCTGGGTCGATATGAGATTTCGTATCTCGGCAACCGTGCGTCCTACCGGGCTGAAATTCGGACCGAAGGCAAAGGACGTCGGTCGACCAAGATTCCCCGAAGGAAATCCGGATCGGCACGAAACCACGCGAGTTACGGGCACTTGATATTACATAGAAGGAGGCGGCCGTGGGTCTCGGTCTGGGTCGATATGAGATTTCGTATCTCGGCAACCGTGCGTCCTACCGGGCTGAAATTCGGACCGAAGGCAAAGGACGTCGGTCGACCAAGATTCCCCGAAGGAAATCCAGATCGGCACAATACCGCGCGAGTAACGAGGGCCGCAAAGTCCGAGGGAGACGTACCTTGTGCCAGCCTTTGAGCGGCCACTTGCGCTTCTTGTGCAGATGCCCGGCCAGCTGCTCGGGCCGACGTTCGAAGCGTTGTCCCTCGCGCAGTCCTTCCAGGATCTCCCACTCGGACTCGCGACGGGCCGCACGCTTCCCGGTCAAAACCGGGCCTGCGGAGGAAAGCAGCGCCGGGTGTAACTTTCATTTACGTTTGCCTACATCACAACACATCCACTTTTGGAATGAAAACAGTGTTACTATTCCTATTTGTCTCATTCCCGCAGTGTAATCCAATTTCTCTTAATGGAATTAGGAAAAATGTCAGCTTTTCACAGAAAATCAAAAGGTTTGTTTCAACCTGATTCAAACCCGGTTTTTAGCTCGACTTTGGTGAAAACGGCCCTGAGGTGTACGAACAACTGACAGGCAATGGCAAGGTTAGGAAATGTTGGGAGAACAGCAAGACTTGCCATCTGGTTTGACAGTTCAGGGTTGCACTGAACAAACAGCTGAGCTTGACTCCAAACTACAAAGCACGGCTGCTGGATTCACACAACTCACAGTCTATTTGATCCAGCTCTTCCCAAAACATGGCAGGAATATTTGACAGATGTGATGACAGCAGTCCCGACCATTTTGCTGCATTGATCTAGATACTTTTTGTTGAAATATGGAGCGTATTCAAATATTCACACAGCCTTCCTGGCATTATTTGCATATGAAACTAAATCAAGGGGGCAGTGAACATATTTGAAAAAGCTTCGTAAATCAAATAAAATCTTTGTATTTCCATTGTGGGTTGCGTGTATTTTGTTTGGCCGCGATCCGACAAAAGAAACACCCTCGAGTCAAGACACAATATACCGGGGTGTTGAATTGCAAGGCAAGTCTGACTGTATTCCCGTTTCATTTCCTGTCGCCAAGCACTAACATTAGGTATGTGTCTCAATAGTGATGTCTCAAAACTGTGACCCTAGTTCTTTCTGGCCGCTAACAAATGCCTTGACAACAATAACAACACGGGACACTCCCTCCTTGAAGCATTGGATTTCACTGCTCCGATGTTCAGCACAACCTAGCGGCGCGGAGTACAAATAAACAATCACCCGCCATCTAAATACAAAAGACAGCAAGCTGTCAGGGTGGCTGGATCAAGTTTTTCAAAAATCAACATTACATGTCAATCGGTCAAAAAGAGCAGAAATTATATTGTATGCCGCGTTGTCACAAGCTATAAGCACATTATTGGCAACTAAATCACATTTAAACGATGATGGGAAATCACTTGTAGTCATCTGCATCAGGAATAACGAGAGGAGGCTGCGATTCTGTGGGACCTTTGCTGCAAAATAGTAGGTACTTTGTCCTGGATAAGTTGCCAGCATCTGGTTTGTCAAACTCAGAAGGAAGGAAATATTTTCATCACAATTACGAGCCTTTTGCATTGGTTTAAAAACTTACTAGCCTTTTCTCAATGACAGAAAAACCCCTTGGGCAAGGTGGAAGCTGAAAGGCAGGGTTGACACAAGCCCAAGCTATTTGTGATAACTTATCTGTAGGTACTCCACGCCACTTTGGCATGGCACCAAGATTTGGGGCGAGTGTCCCGTATTAACATGTTACTGGTATTCGTCGCTAACCTTTGGTGCCGGCACCGCTGCCCGGATTCCGCATGAAGCCGCTGTCACTTTCACCTCGACTCAAACACAAGTCCTCTAGACACACGACGCCAAGCTATCTACGCAATTATCCACCCGCTATCTCACGGTTTCGGTATCTGCCTGGCCTTGCCGGGCATTCATTTTCGCTGATAGCGAGCGTGAAAGTTGACTGAATTGGTAATCAGCTGTTGTCCAAATGTCTGGCTGTCAGTTCCTATTATGTTTTCAATGCTAAGAATGTTGTGTGTGTTAAACAGGACAGACATGTTGGTGAATGGCAAATTTGAAGCAAGATTGACCAAAGTGTCTGACCTAATTTAAAATCAATTTATCAAAATCACAAACCTGATTCCTTGGTCGGTGTTTTTGGGGCTGCTTCGTTGAGAGAATCGACAGACGGACTGCTCTCATTGCTGCCATCCTGTAGAAACAGCGAATGACAAGTCCGATTAGTTTTGTTTCATCTGTCGGTCTGTCTATCGTGTAATCACGAATCTGAAACTCTCGGCTGGCATCGACTTACCGAGTCCGAACCAGCTCCCGGTATTGGCTTCACTTTGCTCTTCAGCTGAGGGCTCGAGCTGGACTTCTTGTCGAACGATGACATGGTGACTCGATCAATCTTCCTCGCCTTACTTTCGGAGACTAGCTGCCGTCATGCCAAGTAGAAGGTTTGCATTGAACTGAAAGGATATTTAAAAGCATGACTCAGAGCAAAACAGTGAAGGATGAGAAAAATTAAAGCCTATTCCCAAGTAATTACGGTAATTAAATTCATAAGGTAGGTAGATAATGAAGGTCATGGTTCTCACATAGGTGGGTGTGGAGTGGTAGGGTTAGGTTATGGTGTAAATTCACCTAGTTCTGTATTGGAAAACAACGATGTGTTTGGTGAGAATTATTCTGACCTCTACTAAGTATGACCGGGAATTAGGGACGTAAAATGGGTCAACATTGGCTTGGCACCTACCCGGAGAGACCGTCCCGGATTTTTCGATATCTGAGCACACAGCTGACCTCGACTCGAAAAGCGCAAGTTGTCACGTGGTTTAGTTGGCAGCACTGGATTGAACTTGCTTGCGCCTGCGGCCGAATCTTCGATCTGTCAGTTGTCAATGAAAGAAGTCTTTGTTTATTTCCAGAATTCGCGATCGTTTTTAGCTTTATCGAAGTTAACAAGCACTGAAACTCGTATTGAGGGGCTCGAATTCGTTTCGAATACCCTTAGAATTGCTAACTTTCGTTGGTTCTTTGTTCATCTAATGTTTGAGCATCAAATTCGAGCCGTTTGTTAAGGGGAAGGCACCTAGCGTCGGCCAAAATGCTGGCGAGAGGCAGAAACGCGGACGACAACAAGAACTGGGGCAGGAAAGTGACCTGTTCATATCGCGACTGTTCGACCAACACGAAAGAGTCGGACAAGAAGATGTTCTCGTTCCCGAAGCCGTGCTCGGCGTACGTCCACTCGCTGATCGATCCGGTCCGTTTCGAGCACTCGGTCGGCGATTGCGAGCGATGCGACAAGAGCTTCCGCTGGATCCGACTGTGCGGCAACGACGGCATCGCCAACCTGGAGGACGTCACCGCCAGGACCTACGTCTGCGTCAAGCATTTCCACCACGCTCAAGGTCCGACGGAAGACTGGCCCGACCCTTTGCCGGCTCGGTATTACAATGCAGACTCGGTGAGTTGACAACACTGTAGCTGGCAGACAGACTGTTTCATGCTTGGTATTACAATGCAGCCTAGTTAGTCACCTAAGTCTACAGTTTGTCCAAAGTTTTGTACCTACAGTCGTGTTAGCCTTACTTTACCACAGTCTAGTGGACTTCAAAGTAAAATATCATTTGACTCTGTGCCATTTGTAACCAATTGCGTGTGGCTAGAAGTGGCGCCGCGCCCCCTCGCCATTGGTGGAGGCGATTCCGTGCGTGGAGGCCGTGTACGACGCAGACGCAGTCTCGCACCGGATACAGCTGGCGATACGCCATGCCAACGCGACAAACGCAACACTCGGTGAGAAACGGTCGGCCTCCAAGTCGGGAAATCACGCAGCACACAATGTCACACAATGTCACACAATGTCACACAACACCAGCACAAATGACACACGTGTCAGTGGAATGTTTTCCGAGTCCCCCAAGATGCAGTTTGCGCAGACTTCGGTCACTGTACTGTCCTCCAACGTGAGGCTGAAGTCACTTTTCAACGCTGGCTTGTTTGTGAAACGTTACTCAAAGTTTTGCCTCTAAACCATGATTTTGCACTTTGGAACCTTCCGCTCTAAGCTTTTAAATTTCCAAGACCCAAATCTGTTTGCATACGGACTGACTTTAGCACAGGTTTTCAAACACAACCATTTCAACATTGGGTTTTGAATGCTAAACAGAGTCTCGCTGATTTTGCGAAGTGTTGTAAATCATTACATCCTATACACAACGCAACTAGTTCCGGGGGCTTCCTCAAAGGTAAAAGCTTTTGCCCTCGTAGGTATTTTGTTACAGAACGTTAGGGATTCAATGGGCCTTTGTTTAGCCTTCGAATCCCAGGGAATTGAATTGGTTGTTTGTACGTCTTTTAAAGCAGACACTCCGAGTTCTAGCCTCAAGATTGTTCCCCTGATTGTTCCAGAAGCCGGCACCCGTTTCCAGGACTCCGAATCCAGGAGCCGTCGCCCGAAACGAAGCCGCGAAACCGAGCGACTCCGGCCGAACGCCGCCAACCCGACAAACCCAGCGCTGCTCCGACTCGGCACGGAAACACAAGTCTCGCGGCCCTCGAAACACGGAACGAAACGGAACCGAGTCGAAACAGGCGAAAGTCGGCCGGCAGACGCGGAGACCGAATGTTCGGACTCTCAGCGTCGAGCCATCGGCGGTCGGAACAACTCGAGGGCATCGCCTCGAAGCACCAGCGTCTCCAGCCGAGCGTCCCGCGCTGGAAGAAGTCGACTCAGCGTCTTCAGCGTCGACTCCCAGCGAGGACCGCCACAGAACCAAGCACTGGACTACACGCTGAAAACACAACTGTTTCAAACCGGGGTTTGAATGCTTAACAAAGTCTCGCTGGCTTCCCCACGTTTCGTTACATGAACTAGTTACTTCTAGTTACTTCTAGTCAGCTGTCCCTTGATGGTCGAGCCATCAACCTCGAAGAAGCTACTGGTATTTGTTACGAAACGTGGGGAAACCAGTGAGACTTTTATTTGGCGTTCAAATCCCAGTTTGAAATGGTTGTGTTTGAAAACTAGTGCTTAAAATAGGACATGTTAGACATGTGTCTTAGAAATGTAATAGACTAGGTGCACATGCACTCATTGCCAAAGCTACCAAAGCCCTAATCATGAAAACCATCGTAATAACAAAAATCCCGTCTCTTATAAGAGAAGTCCTGCCCTGAAAACATCAAAGCCTGGCCTCAAATCAGGGAAATCCTTCCCTCAATCACGTAAAGACTTTGATCAGCGGTTCAAATAATTGTCAGCTTGATCAACTACTTGATCACAGACTCTCCAAGAACGTGATACACAGCCAGGCAATAATTGCAATAAATAATAAATGTACGTTTTAACAGACAACAGTCGTCAATGAACTGAGCTGGACACTTGCGCTGATTTATTGCGCTAAACCTTGATTCCTCTGAAGTCCTAGAGGCTTTGGCAATGATTTTCAAGCAACCTTTTTATTCGATCGTGTGTTTTGCTGGCCACATTGACACCCCGTTTAAACCTGTTGAATCGCAAGAATGTACACATTGGTTTGTTTCAAAAGAGGCTTTGCAGCAATAATTGTCAACCAACCTTTTCCCACCGAGTTTCTCCACTGCATCCCGAACGCCAAGTCACGATTCATGAATGGCTCAAAGTTTGGCTGGCCACGCATTGACCAATGAGCTTGTTTAACCGCAAGAATGTATAGCTAGGTGCATGCACACTTTGGTTTGTAGCGCGGAACGGAATTCGGACTCTACAAGACCCGACGTAGCTTTCAAAGCTGTTGGCCGGGTGAAATGTTTCACAGTTTGCCAGTTCGATCGGACCGGAATAATAAAGTGTTGGTTTGTTTAGGAACTCGATTGCCTCTTTATAGTCACACTTGCCGAAATCCTGGAAATGCCATTCAGAGAAAACACTGCCACCAGTCTCCAAATCGCAACGGCCTATTTCAAACTGGCCGTATTGAATACGTTGGTGAAGCATACCTATAGATGGAAGGGAGGCGAAGCTGGAAAAATGTGCACCCGAACCGGGATACGAACCCGGGACCTCCTGCTTGCCGGGCAGGTGCCGGGCAAGGCCGGAGAACCCCCTTGTTCCACCCGGCAAGCAGGGAGGATGTGTGACCGAATAGCTCAGCTGGTAGAGCACCTGCCCGGCAAGCAGGAGGTCCCGGGTTCGTATCCCGGTTCGGGTGCACATTTTTCCAGCTTCGCCTCCCTTCCATCAATTGCATACTGGTATCTGCTTAAACCAGTAACAATTTCCTCTCATACCTATAGATGTCCTACATCTTTCCGTACCTGTCCCTAAGTGTAGTTCCTTTCTCAAGTGTGTACCTACCTAGTTAGTTATCGGATGATGAGAGCTGTCTCCACGCACTGCCCAAGAGGTACCTAAGTACGTGTCGTACAATATATAAACATCGACAAGTTGGCATCGACCGTGGCTTGTTCTTAGGTAGGTACCTACCTTGCAAATCGTGCGACTTTGGGAACAGAGCGGCATTTGCTTTGCCACGTTGTACACTGATCACTGCACAGCAACAAACGGTGGAACATTTCACGAATCTGATTTCACTACTGTTGCTAGACTCTTACGGTTGATTGAAAGAAAATAGGGTTTATGAATAATTCAAAGCTGTGCTAGGGTTTATTTGATTAGTAATTTGCCTCTCATTCATCATCTTGTACAACAAACATTCCGAAACGATGGTTCTCACATCTACACATAGTTCAATAGAAACAAATCTTGTGTCCAATTGTGACATCAGCTGGCATTAGTGCTAAATTCCCATTGTGATGTACACCACATCACAATCACATCAAATTAGTTACCTTATAGGTACCCCTTCTACCTACCAATACACACCATGTATACCAGGGAGCGTGGCGTAACTTCAAATCGGAGGCCCCCAGGCAAAATAAAATATGAGGCCCCCCCCCGCCCCCTCCACCCACCCAAACCAACTACACCAACAAATTTTTACTAGTTTACTAGTGTCTGTAGCTCCTTGCGACTTTATATAGCGGTATATATTTGAATCAAAATAGGTTTCTGGCAATGTTGCGTTCCTAGTAACGAGTTAATGTACCGAAACTCACCATAGCCGGCTAGCCCCCTCTCGCCAATACCCAAAGCCAAAGAATACTAACCAGAAGAAATCTTTTCCATATAAAAAATGTACCATTTCAATTTTTACGACATTTGAAAATACCAAATCATGAGAACGGTATGTAACTCAGAAAATTCTCCGAAACTCAGGGGGCCTCTGCGAGACCCCCTGAGTCGGAGGCCCCCGGGCTTTGCCCGGTCCAGCCGGGTGGTAGTTACGCCCCTGCAGTGAGCAATACAATTTACAATATGCTTTATGTTGTAGGTACCTAGGTACTAATGTATATACCTACCATTGATTTCCTCAAGTATCAAGTTAGGTACCTTTCATTTGAAGTCAGAAGCGAGCTGTTTCCACATAATGCCCAATAGGATAGTGTGTTGCACGGTACGAAAGTTTTACCAATTTGCATCGATGACAGTAATAATGCTCTTCTTGTGAATCGTGCGACTTTTAACGATCAACTTGCCATCAATTCGTCAGTTGGGTGAAAGGTGATTGGACGATAAATTAGTTGGGTGAATGTGGAACAGAGGAACCAGACATACGAATTGTCAGCGTCGACGTATTATGGTTCTCAAGTCACAAGTCACACTAGGCGTGACAGTGAAAATTGTGCCAAGGAAATAACACTGTGATAGCACGCTTGAAGGCGACTGTACCTACACACAACATAATATCCATCATTATTTTGTTACATGCTGAAGTAAACACACAACGCTGCCTTCGCTTTCGTGATGCCAGATTTGTAATTGATGTGACAATTAGTGCTCGAGCAATAATTGATGTGCCGGGAATGCATGGATTGTAGCTAGCATTTTTACTCCATTATTATTGATATACCTATACGTATTTCTAAACGCGTTGATAAAATGTCACGTTCATTATCACTAAAAACACGCAAGTACGGACATTCCTCTTGTCTACAATTATGATATGATGTAGTTACCTATTGATTGAAGTGAAGCAATTAATAGGAAGACGTGTCGAGGAGTAGGTGACAGGCTGTGGACGCACGCAGTGTAGCAACATTGCTCGTCAGACTGATTGATCATGTTTGTTGAACTGTGTGCCATTTTGCTGGTGGTCTTTTGGATGTGGAACCGGCAGAAAACAGCGCGAGCTCGGGAAATGATCGCCAAGTTTCCAGGTCCCAGGGCGCTACCGATTATCGGGAATGTCACTTATTTGGGGGGAACAACAGCAGGTAAGGAAATCAGCGGTAAAAGCGGGAAAATCGTCAAGCACTGCATTGTTTAACCCTATATGCCGTGTTTTATTGTAGATAATTTAAAAAGAGCGACAAAAACATACGACGAATACTCGAAAGGAGGCGCGCCATTTCGTCTGCTGCTGGGTCCGAAAGCGGTCGTGGTCCTGACTCATCCCAAGGACCTCGAGGTAAGATTCGTCTCGATGCTCTGAATTTACCTGCCGCCAGTCTACGATACGGTATTTCAAGATGTAGGTATACAAACTTTGGTCTATTGTTGCAGATCATTCTTAGCAGTCAAAAGCACATCGAGAAGGGATTTGTTTACAACTTCGTCGTTCCTTGGCTGGGAACTGGGCTCCTCACTAGCACAGGTAAGAATTCACTACTCAGGAAACACAACATGGACTCCAGTGGTGAAGTGCAAAATCGCGGGGCCCCCCGCCAAAAAAAATTTGGCCCCAACTCCCAATTAAAAATTGTATTATATAAATTGTGTATTTTTAAGTTCAAATATGGTGGCTCCTTTCTCTAAAAATCCATTATTTTCATTGCATTTGTCACGTGTCATGACAAGAAGCATTATTTCCTTCGTCAAAGAACCACGTTCCCGAGGGTTGCAGCTTACGGACTGACTGAGTTTTTGCCATTGCATCGAGCAGTGATGTTTCACGAAAAATTAATTTAATGCGAAGTCAAGAACCAAGCCACCTCTTATAGTCTTGTACACAGTGCTGCAGCTACACTTGTACTCTCTATTGTCTTCGAAACTGAAGGTCTGCATTCTGCAAATTTGGCAGTCTTGGTGGTCGTACATGTAAAACAGTGTAACTCATTTCCACAAAATTTAATTTCGCAGTTCACAATAACAAATTTGTTTCAAGCAAACGTCAATGAGAGGCTTGAAGTAATTCTTGAAATTATTTTGTATATAAAAAACAAACACTCTGTTTGGGCTTGGGGGGTGCCCCCTCCCCCCCGCTACGCCACTGATGGACACTATTAATTTGTCATCAACATATTATTACTAAATCTGAATCCTGAATTAAATTCAAGGTTCGAAATGGAGACGCCATCGCAAAATTCTCACGCCTGCATTCCACTTTAAAATCCTGGGCGATTTCCTCGACATCTTCAACGCCAATGCCAAGGTGTTGGTGGACATCCTGAGGACGCACGTGAACGGACCTGGATTCGATGTCTACAAGTACATCACCTTGTACACCTTAGACAACATCTGCGGTAATGATCATCGTCCAGGACTTTGTTTTGCTAACGTTGTGCAAGTCTGATCTAGAGAATGCGTCCCTTATTCTTATGTTGTGTTGCTGCGATTCCAGAGAATGCGTCCCTGTTTCTTATGTTGCGTTGCTGCGATTCCAGAGAATGCGTCCCTGTTTCTTATGTTGCGTTGCTGCGATTCCAGAGAATGCGTCCCTGTTTCTTATGTTGCGTTGCTGCGATTCCAGAGAATGCGTCCCTGTTTCTTATGTTGTGTTGCTGCGATTCCAGAGAATGCGTCCCTGTTTCTTATGTTGCGTTGCTGCGATTCCAGAGAATGCGTCCCTGTTTCTTATGTTGTGTTGCTGCGATTCCAGAGAATGCGTCCCTGTTTCTTATGTTGTGTTGCTGCGATTCCAGAGAATGCGTCCCTGTTTCTTATGTTGCGTTGCTGCGATTCCAGAGAATGCGTCCCTGTTTCTTATGTTGCGTTGCTGCGATTCCAGAGAATGCGTCCCTGTTTCTTATGTTGTGTTGCTGCGATTCCAGAGAATGCGTCCCTGTTTCTTATGTTGCGTTGCTGCGATTCCAGAGAATGCGTCCTTGTTTCTTATGTTGTGTTGCTGCGATTCCAGAGAATGCGTCCTTGTTTCTTATGTTGTGTTGCTGCGATTCCAGAGACCGCCATGGGCGTGAAAATCTACGCCCAGTGTGACAAGGAGTCGGAATACGTCCAGGCGCTACGGAAGTACGTTCGTGTTCGAGGCAGTGGCGTAACCACCGTGGGGGAGACGGGCCCGGGCCCAGAGGTTTTCCCCACTAAGGGGGGCCCACGAGCTCAAGGTTCGGGGGCCCACGAGCTCAAGGTTCGGGGCCCACGAGCTCAAGGTTCGGGGGCCCACGAGCTCAAGGTTCGGGGGCCCACGAGCTCAAGGTTCGGGGGCCCACGAGCTCAAGGTTCGGGGGCCCACGAGCTCAAGGTTCGGGGGCCCACTAGCTCAAGGTTCGGGGGCCCACGAGCTCAAGGTTCGGGGGCCCACGAGCTCAAGGTTCGGGGGCCCACTAGCTCAAGGTTCGGGGCCCACGAGCTCAAGGTTCGGGGGCCCACGAGCTCAAGGTTCGGGGCCCACGAGCTCAAGGTTCGGGGGCCCACGAGCTCAAGGTTCGGGGGCCCACGAGCTCAAGGTTCGGGGGCCCACGAGCTCAAGGTTCGGGGGCCCACGAGCTCAAGGTTCGGGGGCCCACTAGCTCAAGGTTCGGGGGCCCACGAGCTCAAGGTTCGGGGGCCCACGAGCTCAAGGTTCGGGGGCCCACTAGCTCAAGGTTCGGGGCCCACGAGCTCAAGGTTCGGGGGCCCACGAGCTCAAGGTTCGGGGGCCCACTAGCTCAAGGTTTGGGGGCCCACGAGCTCAAGGTTCGGGGGCCCACGAGCTCAAGGTTCGGAATCCTTGAGCTATTCTTGACCTATTCGTTAGGTTATATTATCACCTTCATGATAAGCGACTTGGGAATTTCATTACTGTACAGATTTCTGGCAACGCAGCTCATTCAGCGTGATGTTGAGTTCTACTTCAGGGGTTTCGTAAAGTGGCAACAGTAAACATGAACACAACTTGGTAGGTCTCTTCATTCGTAGACGCGGGTTGCTTGTATATTGACTTGGCGTTCTGGCTCGGGTGCTAGCTTGTACAATACTTTTTTTTTGTCGTGCAAAACAATAAACAACTTAGCTTTTTTTCGTCACCATCGGTCTCCCCCCCCCCCCCCCGCCATTCCCCTGGGGGGCCAAAGGAGAATTCTTGCCCCGGGGCCCAGGTGCACCTAGATACGCCACTGGTTCGAGGTCCAATTCAATGGAGTTTACGTGGAATCCAGAGCAGGGGGAAAACAGCTACAAGACTGTTGGGTTTCAAATGAGACGCTCCATTGTTGCAGTCAGTCGCTGGTCGTTGTGCAGAGAGCGATCGTGAAGCCCTGGCTCGCCGTCGACTTCCTTTTCAACTTGACCAAGTGGAAGAACATCCAAGACAACGCGCTCGAGATACTGCACAGTACTACCAACCGCGTAGGTGCAGCACAACACACTGCACACTGTACACAGGATTTAATTTGAGTTTGCCACTTTTTGGGGATCTCATATCGTAGAGTATCATACCATGGAATCAAGTGAAAAGTTTTTGTCATTACCATTAAAAACTTTATTTATCATTACAATTATTAACCATTTTACTCTTTACAAATCGTAAAAGAGTCAAATGATACTTTACTTCAAAGTCCACCAGGCTGTGGTAATCTTAGGCTAACACGACTGTACAACCAATCAACATCCAGCGATTCTCAATCGATTCGATCATTCTAAGTCGATCCGACCGTTCTAAGTCGATTCTATCTCTAGAAACTCTAAACAGCGAGTGTGAGAGGATGTTGTTACTGGGTGATGCAGACACCAGTACATGCAATTGATGGCAGAAGGCGAAGCTGGAATGTTGTGCTCCCGTACCGGCATACGAACCCGGGACCTCCTGCTTGTCTGCCAGATGCTCCACCAACCGAGCTATCCGGGCACACATTCTTCCTGATTCACCGGGTGGGATAAGGGGGTCTCCGGGGAGACGAGAGGCCGAGCATGGGACGCCGTCCTGGGGCCGAGTCCTTGTACCCGTCCCATGTACGGATAGCTCGGTAGAATGTGTACCCGGGTCGCTCGGTTGGTAGAGCATCTGCCCGGCAAGCAGGAGGTCCCGGGTTCATTTCTCGGTTCGGGTGCACATTTTCCCTGCTTCGCCTCCATTCTTTATATTATAGAGTTTCATTTTTATACCACTTTGGCGTCAAGAATCAACGACATCGGGTCGTGGACAAATTGTTGTAGTTGATTGTCGAATGAACACGAAACTTGCAGGTGATCAAAGTGCGACGCGCTGCTCTCGAAAAGGCGCGTAGTCAGGGAGTCCAAAGCGAGGGATCGCGTGACGGGGGGACGAAGAAGCGTTTGGCCTTCTTGGACATCCTGGTCGAGGCCGCCCTCGAGGATTCTGGAATGACCGACGTGGACATCAGGGAGGAAGTGGACACCTTCATGTCTGCGGTAAAGGCGCACTCTGTGTGTGTGATTCTCAAGATTCCATTGGAAGGATTGGGCCCAGGGATAATTCGGCTCTATCCAATGTGGCGATTAACCGCACACCACTGATATACTCGGGCTACACAATAATTGCTTATTTGTGAATTTGCGAAGAAGATGAGCGTAGCATTTTGTAGCTGACAAAAGAGTGAATGCAGAAGGGCGTATAGGTATACAGTAAGCCATGAGTGATGTGTGAACGAACTATATCATAATTTATCGATTTTGATTGAATGTCGCAGGGAAAACGCAAAAATATACTGAAAAAGATAACGAAAAGTCGTTAAGGCATGAAAACTTCAGAAATGCTATCACTTACTAATGCTTAAAATACTAATAACTGTGTTAACTTTCGTGAATAAGGGCTGAGAATTTTCTACTGTACAGCTTGGTGACAATTTTCCAAAAATTATATCTTTCTAGAATTTTCGTTAGCATATGAAAATTGCCAGACCTAATTTTGATGAAAAGATCAGTGATCGCAGGTTTCAGACGCAAAAGCGAAAACTTCCAGTACTCACGACTTTTTAAAAAGGTCCTACTTGCGTGGACACAAAATGTACCTGGGACTTTAAAACAAACAGATCCCACCGCTGGGCACCAATTGTAAGGGACTTTAAAACGAACTTCTGGATTTGCCAAAAGGTTCTTGCTGGTCCCAAGACTGCAGGCACCAATAATTGGTAGCGACTGTACATTTTAAATGTTGAACAACACAATACTGTTTGATCTCGTCCCCACCAACAGCTGTACCATTCACTTCACAGCTGATGCCTCATATCAGCCAAAGACGGCATGGATCAAATTATTCGCCCCTGCATTACCGGTAATGTTTTAAAATCAAGGTAAAGAAAGGCACGTATTTTGTGTCTGATGTCCACAACTTTCGCCCGTGATCGCGATTTGTACACGAGTCTGAAGGCCGTTCATTGATGGTTTATGGATTTATGGATTTACAAGAGATATTTTGAGGTTCTGAAATATTCAATTGGTTGCCAAAAGTGTGAGGATTCCGTAGATATTTGTTTCGTTGCGATCGGATAACGGGTGTGGCCTGGAAAGTGTATACGGTAAGAGGTAAATTCTTAGCTGGAATTTACCCTTAAGTACATCTTTCAATATACCGACTAAACATGGTTATTTTAAAACTCTTGGAAATAATTAACGGGTGAATCTTGCGAAATGAAAATGGTTCAATTGGTTGTCCGAAGTGTGAAGATTCCGAAAACACAGGTTTCGTCGCGATCCGACGAAAGGTGTGGCCTGGAAAGTGTATCCCGTACGAGGTGCAGGAAACGGCTCGACTTCGGAGCTCATTGAACAGACTTAACACGTCGTATGACTTCTTGTCCAGGGTCACCACACCACGGCCTCGGCGATCAGCTTCACCCTCTGGCTGCTGTCCTGGCATCAGCAAGTGCAGGTGAAGCAACATGTTACACGTTATAATTATCGTTAGGTGTTGGTAGCCTTGTTTCGTTTGGCTACTTGTTAAATTAAGGGATTCAATTTTTTAGTTCATTACTAATGCTTCATCGTTTTGAATGTATATCTGTGTTTATAGTTCATTTGTGAATTACTGTGGTCAAATCCACTTAGGGGCTTCGGACAATGCATTGTTAACACAGATAATATAATATGTAATAACAGATAAAATCTAGACGCATGTCAAGATACTTAATATTAAGTATCTTGACATGCGTCAAGAATTTGCACCAACTCTGTCCCTTTCGCAGCCCTGTGTTGCCAATTTTCGGGGAAACCCCTTCATTGCCATTCATCAGGTAGGTGAGCACACAAGAGGGACGAAAGTGACAACGCAGCTATTTGCAAGGAGATCCGTCAGTTGTCACTCTCGAAGAGAACACAATGGAGCTGAGCAGAGCTTACAAGGGTCGGCACGCGTCTTCCTACACCAAAATCTCACGTGGTTTTGACCAGTAATTCGCAAATGGACTTTACACGGTTCAATGTTTTGAATTCATTGAAAATGGTGGCACAGCCTTCCAAAAATGTTGTTTCTAGAAGGCTTTCCTTCTCTTCAAAGGAAACTTGAACGATATTTTAGAACATGTCCTAAATGAGAAAACATTGAATGAAACCTTGAGTTCAAGCTTGAATGCAATGATTAATAATTTCAATTCAATTGTTGTTTAGACGATTTCAACGAAACATTAAACCGTGTAAACCCAGCTGAAGACTTGGCAAACTAAAAATGTATATTTTAAAACTAGCAGTAAACCTTAAAACCACCACTGTAATTGCGTATCCCGGTCGTAATGTTTATTATTATCGTGACCATTATTATTAAATGATGTAGGAGCGCGCGTACCGCGAGCTGCAACAGGTGTTCCCCGAGTCCAGCGCCCCCTTGACGATGCGAGGACTGCAGGAGTTGAAGTACATGGAGCGAGTCATCAAGGAGGCGCTCAGACTTTACCCCAGCGCCCCTTCGATCGCAAGGCGCGCCAACGAAGACGTCACACTCAGCGGTGATTGCCCATCAACTACCTGTTGACTTACTATTACTGCACTGTGCAAGGTTGCATTCTACAATTGTAGCTGCATTCTGTTTGGTTCGACGTTTGGTTAGTTTAGCTCAATTTTCATTTCGAGAAGGTAAAGGTTGACTGGATTGCAGATAGAGTTGGTTGTGCATTTCCCGGGTGTTATAACTGGGTTTGGCAAAATGTAGGCCCTCAGATCTAAAATGTTCTTAATGCTCCGTGATAGGTATTTATGAGACTCACCTCAGGCTGAGCTGTCACCCGCGAAGAAGTAATAATCTTATCTATCTATTTTATTATACTGCGTTACGAAACTTCAGGAAAACAAATTTATATTTATTTTGCTTTCAAAACTCAGTTTTGAAAAGTTTTTTAATGCTAATTGTGATACGTGATGCATGATGGGATGGCTAATACTTAATATTGACTGACGGTAATAGATGTTTTTATGCTTCTTTCTGATACTACTAATTGTTAGTTTTTGTTAGGTGCCTAAAGCTTGGTGATGTTTGAGAACTGAAGTATCCAAACCCAAAAGCTTGCCAACAAAGATTTAACCCGATAGCCTACGTCGACATCATCGTCATTAATGGCAGTGATGTAGTCCAGGGTATACTCAGGTATACAGCATAGGTATACTCACCTTCCATTTTCGAAATTAGCTTATAAACACGTTTATTTCAAGGAAATACGCTGGTATACGAGCTGGTACCTAAGCGAAGTTCTAGCTTTTAAATTTGTTACTTTTGCGAGCTTCCCATACTTGTTCTATGTTTGACATTTTACATACCCATTCAGCTTATCATACCCATTTCCCACCCACCCATAGCACACCCATTCACATTATCATACCCATTTCCCACCCACCCATAGCACACCCATTCACATTATCATACCCATTTCCCACCCACCCATAGCACACCCATTTACCCACTGGTACCCATTTTATCCATGTACCTTTGAGGCGCAAATCGAGATGTGTGGACGTGTTTTAGTGAAACCCAAGCGAAAATAGTCGTAAGCGCCAAACAACAATGTTTGATGTGTGAAAATAGGGTGTGTTGGTATAATGACCAAAATGTGGAAATAAGAATCAGTTTTTAATCGTTAATGTCCCCCCCCCCCCCCCCCCCGGGGGTGATTAAAAATAAGCGTGTACCCACATTTTATTTCCAGCACTATACGCCTGCACAGATTAATACTTAGCACATCTCTAAAAACACACCCCATTCACTTTGCCAGGAGGTCTGGTAATTCCCGAAGGCAGCACGATCTACATAGCGGTCGGCGCCTCGCACAAGAACCCTGCCTTCTGGCCCGACCCGCTCAGGTTCGACCCCGAACGGTTCACTCCAGAACGCGTCCAGGGACGCCATCCGTTCGCTTATCTGCCCTTCAGCGGCGGGCCTCGCAACTGCATTGGTGGGCGCCCATCGCACTACTGTCTTTCAGATCAGGGCATTATTATTATACTATTGTCAGATCGAGCTCTAGATCGTATCCCCATATACATTGATCACTTAGCCATAGGTATCAATTTCAACACTTTGAAACTAATTTGTTGAATTTGTAAGACTCGTGTCTAGCTAAGTTTAAAACAATGTATATTTCAAACTGGGGGCTGCAAGAAACTAGTACCTGATAGGCTAGCACCTTTATCTGCTAGTATTACCTTTATATGCTATGCTAGAACCTTTATATGCTATGCTAGAACCTTTATATGCTATGCTAGAACCTTTATATGCTATGCTAGCACCTTTATATGCTATGCTAGCACCTTCATATGCTTGTCAGTACCTTTATGTGCTAGTAGTACCTCTATATGCTATGCTAGTACCTTATAATGTACGATAGCACCTTCATATACTAGTAGAGTAACTCTATATGCTACTCTAGCACTTCTATAATAATATGCTGTACGAAACTTTCGTAAATCAGTGAAACTGCAGCGTATTTAGCATTAAAATCCCAATCTAAAATCAAATGAGTTGAAGACTGTTTAGACTGGTCTAGACTTATGATAAGGTACTTAATAACTCAATGCTGTTTCCAGGCCAGAAGCTGGCCGTGCTGCAGATTAAGTCCACCGTGTGTGACGTCCTCCGGGCCTTCAAACTCTTGCCTGGCAGCCAGGAGCCAGACATCCAGCTGGCCAATGAGCTGGTGCTCATTTCGGCCAACGGCATTCCTGTCAAGCTGGAGAACCGCCACTCTTTGACGAAGGAATCATTTTTTGAATTATAAATCAATATGGGTCTCCGCGAACGCAATTTGTGTAGCGTTGTAGATGAGCGTTTGCGTTTTGTATCGCGGATAATAAGGTGAAGGCCGCAGTCTTATGAAAACCATGGAGCACCAAAGTCAGACCATTGCCTTCTAGAAAATTTAGACGATTGTGACTCTCAATTGTTTCTATCAAGATCTGTCGGCCAAAATATGCAGATTATGAACTCATTGAGTAATTGATGAGCGGAGCGAGCGGAGCGAGCGGAGCGAAATCTTCAATTTCACTTACCCCAAAAAAAAGTCACTTGTGTATGTTTTTTTTGTTTTTTTTTTTGTTTTTGTGTGTGTTTGAGCGCGCTCTACAGACCAAACGCCTGAACCGATATGGATGAAAATTTCTGAGTATCTACCTCTGTTCTCAACTTAGACCCCCTGCGTTTTTGAAAAAGATCGGTTCAGTAAATTTTTTATAAATCAATTTTTACGAAATTTTTCGATTTTTTCAGAATTTTGAACCCCTGTAAATTTCAAAGTTCTGAACATAACTTCACCAAAACTTCTAAACATGTTTATCATGCCTATATCATGTATATATACCCTATACATATTTATCATGCCTGCAAATCTTAGTTCGGTAGGTTTTTCCAATTAGTTTTTATTATCATTTTTGTGGTGTTTTTTTCATGATTTGACGGCTGATTCAATACGAGTCCGGTTTCCTTCGTTTCCTTGGTTACCATCTTTGTTGACCTCGACGAGAAACAAAGGAACGTCAGAATCCGTATACATTTTCAAGTGATTAGAATTTTCGAGAAGGCAATGGTCAGGTTTGGTGCTCCATGGTTTTCTTGTGACTGCTGCCTGCACCTTTTAATCCGCTATACACAAACCGCTACCTACGCTCATCTTCAACGCAACACAAATTGCGTTCGCGAAGCCCTAGTGATAACATAATTTTTTTTTTTTTTTTTTTTTAACATCTTTATTCCTCTATTCCATTAACTTTAACAGGTAGAAGAGGTGTAAAAACACCAACATAAAAGCTCTCTATCCTGCAATGTGTACTCGAGCTACTATACACAAATTTTTAGGTTTTAACTAATCTTTTCTTTACTGATTTCTTCATACATTTCTTCTCTATTGACCAGCTCCATCCACCTTTCCTTATTATTCCACCATTTTTCTGTATTATTTACTTCTTCCCAGTTTTCTCCTCGTACTTCGACGTCTCTTCTCACTTGGTCGATCCATCTCTCTCTTGGTCTCCCAACTCCCCGTTTTTCGTACTTAATTTCCATTGCCTTCTTTGGTAATCTTGCCTCTTCCATTCTCATTACTCTTCCATAGAATTTCAATCTGTCTCTTCCCATCTTAAAACTTAACCTCTCTATTCCAACCTTTTCTCTCAATATCTTGCTCCGAATCTTGTCCATTTGTGTCACCCCTTGTATACTTCGTATAAATTTCATTTGCGCTGCTTCCATGTTTCTTTCTTCCTTGCCCCCTATAGTCCATGTACAGGCACCGTACGTTAAAATAGGTAAAAAATACAACTTATAAAATAAAAGTTTACATTTTTTTGGGAAATTTTCATCCCACAACAACTTTCTTACTTTTTGGTAGAAACCATCGCTTTGTTCAATTCTTCTTTTAACTTCTACTTCAGCAGTTGCATAAATACACAACATTTTACTTATGTTCGAGGGTTCTTATTACCTACATCGGAGTTTTATTTCTGAAGCGGATTTTCTTTCAGATTACTTCCATAAACTAAATTGACTCATTTCTGATATCTGTCAAAGTTTTGCCTTGGACAAAGTTGAAGCCAACAAAGCTTGGTCACCAAGGTAATGAAGGGAATTTACCCATGGCGTAAAAAAGTTCCGAAAATCAAGAAAAAGCACTACAAAAATACGTATAAAACCCAATCGAAACGTTCTACCGACATAAGATTTTCAGACAATATGATAAATACCTATGAGGTCAACATTTTTACAACATTTGGTGAAGAAATTTTAACAACTTTGACATTTATAGAGATTGAAAATTTTGAAAAAAATCGTAAAAAATGATTACATAAAAAGGTTCCAAACCGATATTTTCCAAAAACGCAGGGGGTCTAAGTTGAGAACAAAGGTAGGTATTCAGGAAATTTCACCAAAATCGAAGCAGGCGTTTGTCCTGTAGAGAACGCGCCAGCACACAAACAAACAAACAAACAAACAAACAATAAACACGCGCAATTTGTTGGGGGTAGTGTAATTGAAGATTTCGCTCCGCTCGCTACGCTCATCAATAAAATAAATTTCCTCACATTTACTGATATACAATTCTTTTAATAGGTACATTTTTTTCACATAACATAACATAGCTACTTTTGTTATAAATATTATAACTTGTGAATAGGTTGAGGAAACAATTGAAAAATTAAATAAATAAAAATAAATATATTTGCCTGCACTTTCTTACCATAAACCCCCAGGAACTTATAATTCCCTAAGGCCGAGCGTAGGGCTATTACATACCAATTATATTGCGTTTCCATTATTCCTAAATATAGTCCCCTTATTGAAATGATAATTGATTCTCTTCTAAATATTGTCCTCATAAAGCCGTACTGCAGCCAGTAACGAACACTTCAGCAGCTAACAAAATCCTCCACTAGGCATTAGATGCAACACCCAACCACCGAAGCCAAGTCTTCAGCGCCAATCAAAGCGTGGGCAAGTCCTCGTCTCTAGGCAACGGAGTGCGGAACCGGAAGACGTCAATCTCGAAGTGGACCACCGTCAGTCTCTTCAACGTCGGCTGCAGCAACTCAGGGAACATGGCCTTGGCAATCTCACTCCTGGGGACAGGGACCATCGGGGACTAGGGGTCAGATCTAATTCGTTACTTGGTTGTTTGTTTTGTGAAAAGGGACCTCTGGAAGAAGAGGTACATTTTGCAGATTTTAATGGGACATAGCAGAGGTGTAAATTTGTGACCACACTGTACGAAAAATGTCAAATCTGTCATTAAATACGTGAGCATTCTCTAGTAAGTCCAGTGGTGGCTCACCACATGTCCCAGTGGCGGGTGGTGCCGTCGCGGTCCGTGCCGTCGGTGGCGGCCAAACACATGAGCATCAGCATCGCGTTGGCCACCTTGAACGGCTCGTCCACGCAGTACGAGCCCAGACGGAACGCGTCAGGCGCACGGAACGCGCCCATGTTGTCGTGGCAGAACTGCCACTTCACCACCGGCTCCTGGGGGCGAGGAACCAGCCTCTCAGCGATGGTCACCCGTCCAACGCCCGACTTGCCCCTGTGTTACTTAACTTGGGTCACCCGTCCACCGGCCGACTCGGCGCAGTGTTGCTTAACTTGGGTCACCCGTCCAACGCCCGACTCGGTGCAGTTTTGCTTAACTTGGGGCACCCGTCCAACGCCCGACTCGGCGCAGTGTTGCTTAACTTGGGTCACCCGTCCAACGCCCGATTCGGCGCAGTGTTGCTTAACTAGGACCACCCGTCCACCGGCCGACTAGGCGCAGTGTTGCTTAACTTGGGTCACCCGTCCAACGCCCGACTCGGCGCAGTGTTGCTTAACTTGGGTCACCCATCCACCGGCCGACTCGGCGCAGTGTTGCTTAACTTGGGTCACCCATCCACCGGCCGACTCGGCGCAGTGTTGCTTAACTTGGGTCACCCGTCCAACGCCCGACTCGGCGCAGTTTTGCTTAACTTCGGTCACCCGTCCAAAGCCCGACACGGCGCAGTGTTGCTTAACTTGGGTCACCCGTCCAACGCCCGACTCGGCGCAGTTTTGCTTAACTTCGGTCACCCGTCCAAAGCCCGACACGGCGCAGTGTTGCTTAACTTGGGTCACCCGTCCAACGCCCGACCCGGCGCAGTGTTGCTTGACTTACTTTCCGAGGCAGCATTCCCTTGAAGAGCGTCTCGTTGAAAAGTTGGTAGCACTCCAAGGCCAGCGCCTTCTTGATGGCCTTGAACGAGCCTCTGAGGTAAGGCATGGCCAGGCGGTGACAATCCGGGCTGGAACCGCTGCTGACTGGAACCGAACCCGGGACTTGAAGTCAGTCTGGCCTGGAAGGGAGCCGAGGGTGGACCCGGTGCTGATCTAATGAAATGCTCCCACGCAAAATATGCTCAAAATGTAAAATGCGGCTGTTGACTTTCTGTTGAAGTTTTGCAAAATTGCCTTCGCTCTCACATTGTAAGTAGGTACCTGCGGTAAAAACAAATAGTCCCAAGTACCTACACTTTTTTTGAGGCAAACTTAAGTTTTCAATAAAAAAAAAAACTGAAAATTGAAGTGGAATTTGCAGCGAGCAAAAGGTGATGCAAAGTATTTAAATTTTGAAATGTTTAGTTTCTAATTTCTTCTCTTTTAATTAATCTTTGCGAGGTCAAAGATCAAGATCAGTCGTACCCGACCTTATTTCGCCACGGGCCGCTAAAAAGAACTGTGTGACCTCGCGGGAATCCAAGCTGATATCCGATAAATAAGACCCACGACTTGCAAGATAGCTTTGTGTAGATGATGGTCGCATTCCAGGCACTTCCAGTCTTGTCAAAGGATGGCCGCTGCTTATGACACAACATTGGGAAGTTCGGGGGTCCAATCCCCCGAAAGAAATTTGATTTGCAGCATTTTTTGGTGGGAATGTAAGCGTTTCAGGTCATTTTGACCGTACAAATACCTTGAAATAATACAGGTCGAGGCAGTAAATCAATATTAATGTGAATGCGGGTCTCAAAAACATGAGCGCAGGACCGCAGCTTTCGTATAGCACTGATCTGGTAGCACATGCACCTACTGTTTGCACCTACTAATTGAAGGCTGCAATTACAAAGTCAGTCACGATATGAACGATGCAGAGTTTAACTGATATTGATGTGCATTATTGTAATCAATTCAATGATACAATCAATATATACTCAATTATAATCAATATATTGTCAATTATATAATCATATTATATATTATATATCATATTATATGATATAATCAATTATACAATATCAAATCAATCATACAATCAAAAGCTTGATTGTAATTGTCTTATTATATTGTACTTGTGGTGGGTGTACGTTAGGTACATTACATTACAATAAAGAGTTAATGGTAACGCAGTATGGGCCCGTTTGTAGGTTCCAATTCATGGCAATAAAATATGAACTTTTAATAAATATATTTCTTCTCTTTTATAATCTTATTTAAATTACGAAAGCTCGTAATTGGCTAGTCATTTTATTTTTGGGAACATTTTTGGGAGGCTAATTTGTGTACATAAAAATAAAATATATTTCTTCTTTGTTTGTTTATGAGCGGTGTAGAGAAAAATCGCCCCTGCCCACAAAGTTCAGATATGTGTTGGTCCCCTTAGCGGCCCCTGAATTGTTGAATTGGTGGAGTGGGCAAGATTTTACATTGGCAGCTAGAAGTCAAGAAGATAATAATAATAATACCAACAACAACAACTCACTGCCGAGCGACTCGAGGAAGCTGCGCTTTCCGCCACCCCTACCATACCGGGACAGCGTGGCCAGCACGGACTCCTCGGTCATCGGCTGCTGTCTGCCGAACACGGCCATCGGCGGCCGCGCCACCTCCACGACCAACGAATCCACAGACGCGTCCAGCGAGGATGACGATCCGAATGTCGTGTCGCTGCTTGCGTCGGTGGTTTTCAGAGGCGCGTCGAGGTCCGACGAGATTTTGGCGAGGTCTTCGGAGCTCGAGGATGTTTCAGTGAAGGAAAAGTCTGCGTTCTTGCTTGCCATATTATTGCGTTGGGATAATTCTGTCGAAGAAAAGGCTGGTTAGGTAGGTACCCAGGTAGGTAGTAGGCTCATATTATATCAACACAATTAATACTAGGTACTAGGTATAAGTATATTATAGTAGGTAGGTATACGTATTGTATTACTCGTTTTGATAATAATATATCAAGGTATCTTAAATTAGTGATGAAAGATCTATTTGATACCAATGAAAATAAAGATTAATTGACTTCAAGCAAACTGTCGATCATAAAACATAACGAGCGGAAAGTTGAAGATACAGTCGTGTTAGCCTAAGATTACCACAGCCTAGTGGACTTTGAAGTAAAGTATCATTTGACTCTTTTACGAATTGTAACGAGTAAAATGGTAAATAATTTAATGTCATGATAAATACCTAATTTTAATGGTAATGACAAAAGCTTATCATTTGATTCTATGGTATGGTACTCTATGATATGAGATCCCCAAAAAGTGGCAAACTCAAATTAATTCCAGTGCAGCAGATAGTGTAGGTAGATAGTGACTTTCAATTGTCAGTAATTGTAATGTGAATTTTAATTGGATTGTAATCCAATCCCTTTAAAAAATGATATAAAAAACAACTAAGCAACGAACTAATTAACTAATCATACATAAGTAGCCCCACATACAACAATGAGTATTTATTCGTCTGTGCTGTTCAGAAACGTTTCTCAGCGTGTGTGATGAAAAATATGGCACGAATCAAGAAAAGCTCCACCGACATTTGAATTCCGCGCAGTGCCGCCAACTTCTGAACGAACAACGCGCTGCGATTGGCCGACTCGTTTGACGGCCGTCGCCCGTGATTGGTCGACAGCCGAGGTGTTCTCGCGATCATCGCAGAATGTTCTGGTTGTTTCGAGGTGTCAGAAGCTAGTCAAGTTTGTATAAAGTGTTAGCAATCGCCAGTCACAATGCCATTTACGTTCAACAGAGACAAGCAGAAGCCCAGTGATAAACTTGGAGGTGACGATTTCCTCAGTGGCATCAGGAAACAGTTCGATCAAGATAGAAAGATGTTTTTCGACAAGAATCCAGCTTGGGAGACTACTCCGAGCGCCTCAGGATTTTCAAGAGTGAGTTTTAATTGACATCTGCCTAATTACCCATCATATGCCAATGCCTGAGTCTCTAATTGAGCTCATATTACACGTTTCCACTTCGATTTGCTCGCGGTGGAAATGTATTCGCGCTTGGGGATTTCCGTCGACGATGATTCTATTTATAAGTTGTGCGCGAGAACATAACCTAAGTCACACCATTTTTAGACATATTGGTTTCACAATCAATTCTCGAAAACGAATTCGCGATTTGCGAACCGTGAACTGCAATTTAAAAAGAGTTTGCTGAAACAAATTCGGCTCTCTTTGACGTGACGAGAAGCTTTCTTGCAAATCATTCCAACCATTTCCAAATATCTCCAGAGCAGAGCAGGGAGTTGGATGTTGCGCTGACATTGGCTTCGTGCCAGAATGCTCCTAGTGGCCGACCAGAAATAATCGCGATTCATCCTTCCTTTCAGATGTTTCGTGTTGACACTATACCACGCGAATCTCCCGATGTTTTAATTCTAATTTTAGAGCCGCATTGGGTTTGGCGGCAAAGTGGGTCAGCGCCGTCTTGCGTTTGCCGTCGATTTCCCGTCGCTTTGTCGATCGATTTCGGTCCAGCGGCGATTTGAGATGTTTTCATAGTGAGTGCACGTTGCAGTCGACGATTTGACACGGGACGGGGTGTAAAAATAGCCGTCCAAGGTCGGTTTGGGCTGACCTAGACCAATGCACTGCGTGAGTCACGGAAATAGCTTTGATACGCAACGCCACATGACTTGCATGTTGACTGCAGCAGGCTGCGTTTGAGTTGACAAGATGGTCGGGATGGAACCAGTCTTCCCACTTTATGCCGAGCTAATATGCCACATTGGAAGAAAACACGCCCAAGAACTGACAGTTGTCTGAAAGACTCATTTTGAGCTGCGCATTATACTTCACAGTTCGCTTTATTTCACCTGAAATTCAATAACCAGATCCAAATAGTTTTTGTTTTTAAACTAGTGCTGAATGTCCTAACACTGGTGAGTTTTCAACTGAAGCATTGACTTGTGAGAGTCCATATAGTTGCAAGACACATTCCAAGTGCGGACTTGCAGCAATTTGTTTCAATCAGCCGTGAGTCAAGTTTGCAGCTGAAATCCTGGCTGGTTGTCCTGGCAACCGCCGCTTGCATGCCGTTGTTGCGTAACTAAATGGTGCCGAGTCCTACCGCTTACTTTACTACTTTAGTCGGTAGCTCGAGGCAAAGCGTCGAGTTTGTTACGAGTATTTGGACCCCGACTCGGAGCGAATCCCTTCTGGTTCCTGCCGCCGGTTTTGCGTCTCGGGAGCGAAGCACAAAGACCGCGACGGCTCACAGTCCTGCCGTCTTGCGTGTTGCCGTCTTGCGAAGGGCAAACACTTTCCGTGCCGCGACCACTGACTCTTGTAGGTCTGCCTACTTTCCGCTCAATGAACGAGCCAAGAAAGAACGGATCTCAACGCGATTAGCAAGGAACTTGAGATTCCTTCCAGCGTAGGTACGGCACTGACTAGTATTTCCTGCCAATTTGTTGTAAACTTAGGTAGTACTTCTTGCCTAGATTACCTTGTCCCATGGAATACCTGTCTTCCCCACCTGCCTTCCACGTTACGTCTAGATCCAAGCTGAATTCCGGGCACTTTATTGACTGCAAGTTCTTGTCAAAATGCACACCACCAATTTAGACAGCTGACCATTTGCAATGGACGACTACAGTTCCAGAGCCAATCACCGATTTGCCCACATAAGTGCAATGTTATTCTTATGGCAATTACTTGCCCACATAAGTGCAATGTTATTCTTATGGCAATTATTTGCCCACGTAAGTGCAATGTTATTCTTATGGCAATTACTTGCCCACATAAGTGCAATGTTATTCTTATGGCAATTATTTGCCCACGTAAGTGCAATGTTATTCTTATGGCAATTACTTGCCCACGTAAGTGCAATGTTATTCTTATGGCAATTACTTGCCCACGTAAGTGCAATGTTATTCTTATGGCAATTACTTGCCCACATAAGTGCAATGTTATTCTTATGGCAATTACTTGCCCACATAAGTGCAATGTTATTCTTATGGCAATTATTTGCCCACGTAAGTGCAATGTTATTCTTATGGCAATTATTTGCCCACATAAGTGCAATGTTAATCTTATGGCAATTATTTGCCCACGTAAGTGCAATGTTATTCTTATGGCAATTATTTGCCCACATAAGTGCAATGTTATTCTTATGGCAATTACTTGCCCACGTAAGTGCAATGTTATTCTTATGGCAATTACTTGCCCACGTAAGTGCAATGTTATTCTTATGGCAATTACTTGCCCACGTAAGTGCAATGTTATTCTTATGGCAATTATTTGCCCACATAAGTGCAATGTTATTCTTATGGCAATTACTTGCCCACGTAAGTGCAATGTTATTCTTATGGCAATTATTTGCCCACATAAGTGCAATGTTATTCTTATGGCAATTATTTGCCCACATAAGTGCAATGTTATTCTTATCGCAATTATTTGCCCACGTAATTTTGACTCTGGAACTGTAGTCGTCCATTGATGACATTTCTTAGGTCTCACGTCAGCTTGTCCTAAACTCGTAGCGCACCAGGTTTCAACTTCGGTCAAGCCATCACCCATGAAAGAGTTACTAGTAGTATATATTATGTAGCGAAACGTCTAGTTTTATGTAGCATTCAAACCCCAGTATAAATAGTTTCATTCACAACCAGAGCTGAAGATGAGTCTTGGGGATTTGAGACAAGCGACGCAAGATCTTGGTTTGATGTAACTGACAGAGCTGACAGTGCACGTGTCTATTACTGCACAAATCACTTCAACAGCGGATCAACGCTATGAATATGATCCACGTGCTCTTCCACGTGGTCGGTACCTGGCCTGCCTATGCTCTTTGTAGGCAAACCTTTCTCAGCACTTGGCCGCAATTCTTTGCGGATTTCCCAGTCCAGAGGTTACCTGCCCTGTGTCTTCACTCTGTGCAAGCTGCAGTCCAACCTGCTGCCCAATCCCAAGCCCTGTGCCCGTCCCTAGCTGCAGCCAGCTACATCCGTTCCTCGAATGCACAATGCTACATAGTAAATTACAAATAGGCACAGTGCCAGCCAAATAATTGCCACGCGATTTATTGCTATGCCAGCATTCGACGCAATAACTCCCAGGACTTTGGTTACCTAGTTACCTGTTAAAACCACGCGGGCCTCGCATGGAACTGAAACGACGTCCCCCCTCCCCCCCCCCCCCCTCCCTAGTTGTTAGATGTCTATTAGGTATCGGATTAGGGTGTACATTATTACTTCCTCTAAGGCATCGGATGTAAAACGAATCTCTAGACTCCATTCCACGTCGAGAAGGAGAGTGGATTTGCATCTTCCTCGAGGACCCACTGCTGCTAGACACGAGCCAAGAGTTTCAACACTCACAAGCCGTGTCTTGAGTCGGACAAAAGGCTCTGTGGGCAGTTTCAACACTCACAAGCCATGTCTTGAGTCGGACAAAAGGCTCTGTGGGCAGTTTCAACACTCACAAGCCATGTCTTGAGTCGGACAAAAGGCTCTGTGGGCAGTTTCAACACTCACAAGCCATGTCTTGAGTCGGACAAAAGGCTCTGTGGGCAGTTTCAACACTCACAAGCCATGTCTTGAGTCGGACAAAAGGCTCTGTGGTCAGTGTTGAAACTCTTAGCTCGTGTCTAGCAGCAGTGGGTCCTCGAGGAAGATGCAAATCCACTCTCCTTCTCGATGTGAAACGGAGTCGGGGTATTGACACGTTTGATAGCAGCATAACCCAAGGCATGGTTCGAGCGCCGGGAAACGTAAACAAACCTACAGCAATTGGCTCATGTTTGCTATTGTCCTTTTGATGCTATACATGTCAGTTTTGCAGATAATGCTAATCGCAGAAAATATCTAAGTGGGTTGTTAGGCACCCAAGAAGCTGGTTATTTCCGATGGACAATGCAGATACTTGGAGACGTGCTGCGTAGTTTGGGTGAACTCTTGAACAATTAATAGACAATCCCAACAAATCTGGCATAAACAGTCGGCCCTCTTATCAATGAAATGACGTCACGTGCGGCTGTACGTGTCTTGTCTTGAGTCTTGAGTCGGACAAAAGGCTCTGTGGGCACAAAAGCATAGAGCAAATGATCGGCTCACCTTCGAGCATCACCATCAGTTCATGGTTGCAACTCGGTCGCAGAATTGCAGGTTCGGGTCGGGTTTGTTTACGTTTTCCGCCTGGCCGGGTCCGAACCCGTCCTTATCACTAATCACTAATCACCCTAAGGCGGTCGGCTGGGTCACATTAATACCTGTCAGCGTACAAAACTGCCCGTTCTAAGAGCAGGCTACACGAGACAGTTTGCCCACCGACCAGCAGATAGACACGAATCCTTCCCTACATTCGGACCTAAAGCATCGACTTCTTGTGCACGCTGCTTGTGGAAACTATGAATCCGTGTTTTTAAAACGCTCGCATGGCGATTTGATTGGCAGAATCCAATCGGGTTTCGTCGTCACAATTCGCATGTAGTACATTACGCATTCCTGCTTCTATTTCCCAAGTTGCATTACAATCCAGTAGTACATTACGCATTCCTGCTTCTATTTCCCAAGTTGCATTACAATCCAGTAGTACATTACGCATTCCTGCTTCTATTTCCCAAGTTGCATTACAATCCAGTAGTACATTACGCATTCCTGCTTCTATTTCCCAAGTTGCATTACAATCCAGTAGTACATTACGCATTCCTGCTTCTATTTCCCAAGTTGCATTACAATCCAGTAGTACATTAGCTCTGTTCAGTTGTGCACGAAATGTAGACGGTAACTACATTTACAGCGTTTGTTTGTCCAGACAAGATTTCGTTCACTGCATGACTGCCTATGATGACGTCACAACGCAAACCGCCATCTAGTTAACGACTACATCGGCATCTTGTCAAACGAACTGGACCACGACCAAACATAACTAGGTATTATTATTCCATGTGTGCCGACATGACGATTTCACGCATTCCAGGGATTCCATTCGGTTTTAACAATCTGTTGTTAATACACTCTCAAAAAACTTCACATGGACCTAGCTGATAGTGACATGAAATCATGGCAATGATTGTAATCAAATATGTCGTGGTAGCTTCCCATGGCTTCCTGGGAATGATTCACTTGGTTCTCGGCTGCCATTGCAGGAGCCAGCTGCCACCTACGGGAATTTGAGGTTAGGATGCCCCGAGGAGGTTTTAGACCTTTCATTGGGATGGTTAGCAAGTTTGGGAGCCGATTATGTAGAGTTTCCACTGGTTTGCTCTAGTTACCGATATCGCTGCCCGATACGTCTCGCAGCCTAGTGCCTATATACCCTAAACATCCGAGAGTGTAGGTACCTGTCGTCGTCGACGTCGAAGTCAACAGCAAAATGTGACCGCACGGAACACAAGACACACTGCACTCCGTCTCACTGTCAGCCTCTCTCTCTTTCCATACTCACTTTAAGCTGGGTGTTTACAGCCGGCAATGTCAGTGACACGATGTCGTCAACATTGGCTCTGCACCAATCAGAGACTCTGGATGTGCATGACGTCATGTTCGCGACTCTGCCACGGAGTCTCTGATTGGTGCAGAGCCAATGTTGATGACATCGTGTCACTGACATTGCCGGCTGTGAACCCCCGGCTTGACTCGTTTCACTCAGTGCAGTCGCCCTGTGGATGGTTTGGGCACGTCAGCTGGCATTGGTTTAACGGGCAGCTAAACCCCTGTTGTGTGGCACGACGTAACGGAGCCTCGTTTAGAGATAACAGAGCTGCCATGCACTTAACGAGTGTTAGTCTGAACACCGAATGCGTGATTTCATGAATGAATCCCCCCCCCTCCCCAGTATGACGTATGCTAGCGTATCCATCGACCTTGACACACACACACACACACACACACACACACACACACACACACAGATGGCAGACTCGATGGACTCACGTGGGTCTCCCATCCCACACAACACACCGCCTTCTGGCTGTCTTGCCACTCTATCTCTCTCTGTCTCACTAATTGCATGCGTCATCGTCCGTCTCTCTCCTTGTCGCACCAATCATGGGTCGTGTGTCTATATCCGTCCTTATCCAGCCAACGCCAGGACAGCTGCTTCCTTCTCTCCTTGTCTAGATAGATCACCTGCAACAGCAGCCTGCGGTAAAGTCACTGATGGTCAACCTCAATGCTAATTCCCATTTAAGAAGCAAACGCGAGAATGGTGTCCACCAGTGAGATAGCACGTATTGCAGGCGAGCTCTCTGTGCGTTGCCATGACACGGTGTACCGATGCCAGCGTGGCGCCATCCTTGTCGCACCCACGCACAGAGTCCACGTCGCGTGCTTTCCCTCTCCCTCCCACTCATTGGCGACCCACCGCCTCGCAACACAAGGCACGGCCAGTCGGCGTCCAGATCTCGGCCAGTGCACACCGCACATGGATACCGCGGTGAGTCAGCTGTCTGCTGTCAGACCCAGGACATCTGCTAGTCACGGCGTCGATGACAGCTGTCAGACGCGAGGGAATCACGAGTTTGGGGCGCCCAGTGACAGCTGGCGTCGCCAAGCGACCGTTTCGTCTGTCAACTGGCGTGTTTCGTTGGTCTGTTGGAGTCTAACGCGCTGCTGCTCGTTACGCGTTGCCAAGCTGATTGCTAGCTGACGGACCGTTAAGGGGTTAACCGATCGACGAGGCGAATGTTGGGCGATCGTTGGCAGGTGTTAGCAAGGTGTGAAAGTGGAGACGTTTGTAAGTTCCGTTGTTCCGACGTCCGAGATGTCACTGTCACTGTCAGTGTCAGTGTCACTGTCAGTGTCAGTGTCAGTGTCAGTGTCACTGTCATGCAGATACATTGCGAGTGGCGGCGTTGGCCGAGTTGAGACGACCGTCTTCTACGGTGAGATTACCAAGTTCAGATGACAGATAACAACTCGAGGGACAGAAGGTGCAAGTAGTCTTAGTTATGTATCCCATCTGCCTCACACCTGTTGCTGCCAATCTCGAGTCACTGGCAATGATTCATGATGTCATCTCATGTCTTCATAAGGCCCGACTCTGAGATGCCATTCTCCCCCTGATCTGTGAGAACCTAGCCCACTCGAGACCTTGACCTTGACCTAGTGTAGCTAGCGAGTTTGAGTGCAAGTCGGCTGGACACAGAGGCGTCAGACAAGCCGATTTTGTGGGTGGGCAAAACCAGAGAGTGGGCCCGGTGCCCCCCCCCCCCCTTCTCTAATGAAAATGGGCGAGAAACCGAAAGACAAGGGGTGCATGAATGGAGTGGGTTTGGATCCCGCCTGTGGCTTGGACGACGACGTTGAACTGATAACCACAGGCATTTTCAAGTAGGTAGGTACCTCAACATCATAATACTACTTGCGTGGAATTGGAATCGGAACTAGATTGAACAATCCTACATTTTAGCGGAGTTATCTTTAGAAATGGCGCAAAATCAATTCCCAAAACATTTCTGCGTAATAATCCTACCCTTATACCCGGCCGATTTAGCCCCCGATTATTTCGCCCATTTAGCCGAAAATTACCGATCTTCCGATACATCGATTCAAGCTCTGAAAAAGATCAGTATCATCGAAGCGATTTCCTTCTCCGAGAGAATCGCCGTTTGACAGATCGAATCGAAAGATCGATTCCTTCAATATTTTCACCCATCCCTATGCACCACACAATTTGGCGCGTTTCCAGTTTGGCCTGTCCAGTTTAAAACCTAACACCGTTCCATGCATGTCAATGTGCAACTCATCCCGTAATTACCCTTTTGATGACTTCACTGAGTGTTGCCAGGTTTCCAGTTTGGCCTGTCCAGTTTCAAACCTCACACCGTTCCATGCATGTCAATGTGCAACTCATCCCGTACTCACCCTTTTGATGACTTCACTGAGAGTTGCCAGGTTTCCAGTTTGGCCTGTCCAGTTTAAAACCTAACACCGTTCCATGCATGTCAATGTGCAACTCATCCCGTAATCACCCTTTTGATGACTTCACTGAGAGTTGCCAGGTTTCCAGTTTGGCCTGTCCAGTTTAAAACCTAACACCGTTCCATGCATGTCAATGTGCAACTCATCCCGTAATCACCCTTTTGATGACTTCACTGAGAGTTGCCAGGTTTCCAGTTTGGCCTGTCCAGTTTAAAACCTAACACCGTTCCATGCATGTCAATGTGCAACTCATCCCGTAATCACCCTTTTGATGACTTCACTGAGAGTTGCCAGGTTTCCAGTTTGGCCTGTCCAGTTTAAAACCTAACACCGTTCCATGCATGTCAATGTGCAACTCATCCCGTAATCCCCCTTTTGATGACTTCACTGAGAGTTGCCAGGTTTCCAGTTTGGCCTGTCCAGTTTAAAACCTAACACCGTTCCATGCATATCAATGTGCAACTCATCCCGTAATCACCCTTTTGATGACTTCACTGAGAGTTGCCAGGTTTCCAGTTTGGCCTGTCCAGTTTAAAACCTAACACCGTTCCATGCATATCAATGTGCAACTCATCCCGTAATCACCCTTTTGATGACTTCACTGAGATTTGCCAGGTTTAAGCTGCAATTGATTGAGATGGGACTGACCCCCTTGACAAAAAGAACTGCCCTCCTTATTTCTTAGCCGTCATGTTCCTGCTCATCGGCAATGGTTTGCAAATGGCTACCCAATTGCAAATGAGATGAATGATTGTGCTGTACACATAATATATAAACACGGCCAAGCTAAAATGTGGATGCGTTTGCATGCTGGGCTTTGGGTACCTTGAAATGCGGTTAGTGTGCACTCCTGTCAACCACGGCAACCACGGCAACCACGGCAAGATGCCACCGCAACGGACTGACATCGTTATCCCCGTCCCTTGTGACCTGCAATCCAGAAATCCAGCCGAGAGCTGCTCCATTCACCGGCCAATCATCCATTCACCCACCGGCCAATTGTCAACCTGTCAATTACAGTGACTCTCACCGCTATAGCTCGTCTCAGGTTCTTTGGCAGCAACAAACCAGGTTCCTACAATGTTACAGTAAAGGCCCTATGCACTGAGGCGCTGCCAAAAATCGTGAGACGTACTATAGCGTCTCTCTCTCTCTCTCGCTCTCCCCCTCGTGTTCCGCATGGCCTGTCGTTCATGCTGTCTCTCCCCCTCGTGTTCCGCATGGCCTGTCGTTCATGCTGTCTCTCCCCCTCGTGATCCGCATGGCCTGTCGTTCATGCTGTCTCTCCCCCTCGTGATCCGCATGGCCTGTCGTTCATGCTGTCTCTCCCCCTCGTGATCCGCATGGCCTGTCGTTCATGCTGTCTCTCCCCCTCGTGTTCCGCATGGCCTGTCGTTCATGCTGTCTCTCTCCCTCGTGTTCCGCATGGCCTGTCGTTCATGCTGTCTCTCTCCCTCGTGTTCCGCATGGCCTGTCGTTCATGCTGTCTCTCCCCCTCGTGATCCGCATGGCCTGTCGTTCATGCTGTCTCTCCCCCTCGTGATCCGCAGGGCGGTTTCTTCGACGAGGATCGCGGCGGTTTGGGCATCCGATCTCATCTCGACGATCTCGCGCAAAGACACCCGGAGTTCGCATCCTCCTTGCGTCGCGGTCCGGCCTGGGTCGGCGAGCCAATGGCGGGCCAGCACTCACAGCACGAGCCAATGGGAGGCCAGCATTCGCAGCACGAGCCAATGGGAAGCCAGCACGAGTCAACGGGATCTCAGCACGAGCCAATGGGGGCACAGCATGACCAGCACCAAGGGTAGGTGCTCGGAACGGAACTGCTAGCGGTTAAGGTAGCGTTTCACTTCGAGAAGGGAGTGGATTTGCATCTGTGATCTCGAATCAACAACTAAAAGTTGCCCGTTTAATTCAATGGGCCCTGCTTCCGATAAGCATCGATAAGGCCCATCTACAAACAACAGAACATTGACTCAGCAACAAGTGTAAAGTTTGCCAGGTGGGTTTCCATGAGAACAGCTACAACAAACACGGGAACTCAACTTCACGTAACGTAAACACAAGGTAAACATGAAGTTTGACTGCAGGCCAAACTCATTTGGTCATTTGGTTGACCTGTTGCATGGGTTCCTCCCATGTTCAAGACAAAGTTAGGTTAGGCGTTGTTGATTTCGTCACGATTTGATTGGCTTACCGTAAGGAATGGGAATTAAGTTGTCGTTAGAGACAGATAACGTGGTAGCGTAAGAATTACGCTTGCGTCAGCATTGCGCTAAGTGTCAACGTCTACGTTGGTTGTAGATGAGCCTTAAAGGTTCGTACCCAGGTATGAACATTGATGTTTGTGCAGCTAATGATAACACAAGAGGGTGAGCAAGCAGGGTAACCAAAGGTACCTAACTAGGATTCAACTAACAGCCGGCCGGGAGTGGACCCGGTGCCGGCACCCACGCTGTCTGCGACGGTGATAACTTCTTGGCAATTGCAATGTTGCGAGAATCAATTCCGTCTCACCAATCGGCGTGCTGACAATTTAGAAAAACCTTCAAAACTTTGGTGAAATCAATTTCTGACTTGTCAGCAAATCTAATTATAACACAAAAGTTACTTATAAACTTTATTTGTAAGCGTTACAAATTGCCTGGTGCACTGGCTATTTTGTCTTGGGCCGTCACTGACAGCAATTGTGTGTGAAACAATGTTTAGGCCAAGAAGTTTCCCCCCAACTAACGGACTAAAGGACTGAAGGACTGAAGGACTGAAGGACTGAAGGACTGAAGGACTAAAGGACTGAAGGACTGAAGGACTGAAGGACTGAAGGTATAGGACTGACTTGGTGGGATCCGCCCTGCAGTGGTCTCATCGTCTCCACTCTCATCTGTCTGGGCAAAAACATTCCATCTTTTGATCTTTCAACTCTTTCCTTCCGATGTACATCGCTGTTTTCATTAGATTCTTTCCGTTCCGATACATAGCGCCTGTATCGATTTGCTGGATCCAATCTCGGCGATTATGAGCACATGTGCTTCACCTCTTAGAAGTCTCAAAACCCTCCTTCAACGATCGACTTCACTCACGACTTCCCGAAAAAGAATCGCTCTTCCAATCCATCGAACCACGCTCTGATAAACATCGATATACGACTTGCTTCTCCGAACGAATCGGGCCGAAAGAAGTTCCACCTTTCGACGAGTCTAATCGTGCGATCGATTCCTTTAGCCCGTGGTCTGATTGCTTGCCCTCCGCCCCTCAGAGACGCTGGTGGCGACCCAGGCCCCGCCCACATGGAGATGGGCCCCGCCCCTTGGGGCGACGCCGACCAATCGGAGCGCAGGGACGAGGCGGGCCCGCTGAGGGGACGCACGCGATTGGCCGCCACCGCCACCGACGTGCCCAATCAGGGGACGGGTGAGTGGACCCGGCTCATTGGGGCAAGTCGGAGTGAGCGTGGAGTGGACCCGGCTCATTGGGGCAAGTCTGAGTGAGCGTGGAGTGGACCCGGCTCATTGGGGCAAGTCTGAGTGAGCGTGGAGTGGACCCGGCTCATTGGGGCAAGTCGGAGTGAGCGTGGAGTGGACTCGGCTCATTGGGGCAAGTCTGAGTGAGCGTGGAGTGGACCCGGCTCATTGGGGCAAGTCTGAGTGAGCGTGGAGTGGACTCGGCTCATTGGGGCAAGTCTGAGTGAGCGTGGAGTGGACCCGGCTCATTGGGGCAAGTCTGAGTGAGCGTGGAGTGGACCCGGCTCATTGGGGCAAGTCTGAGTGAGCGTGGAGTGGACTCGGCTCATTGGGGCAAGTCTGAGTGAGCGTGGAGTGGACCCGGCTCATTGGGGCAAGTCTGAGTGAGCGTGGAGTGGACTCGGCTCATTGGGGCAAGTCTGAGTGAGCGTGGAGTGGACTCGGCTCATTGGGGCAAGTCTGAGTGAGCGTGGAGTGGACCCGGCTCATTGGGGCAAGTCTGAGTGAGCGTGGAGTGGACTCGGCTCATTGGGGCAAGTCTGAGTGAGCGTGGAGTGGACCCGGCTCATTGGGGCAAGTCTGAGTGAGCGTGGAGTGGACTCGGCTCATTGGGGCAAGTCTGAGTGAGCGTGGAGTGGACTCGGCTCATTGGGGCAAGTCTGAGTGAGCGTGGAGTGGACTCGGCTCATTGGGGCAAGTCTGAGTGAGCGTGGAGTGGACCCGGCTCATTGGGGCAAGTCTGAGTGAGCGTGGAGTGGACCCGGCTCATTGGGGCAAGTCTGAGTGAGCGTGGAGTGGACCCGGCTCATTGGGGCAAGTCTGAGTGAGCGTGGAGTGGACCCGGCTCATTGGGGCAAGTCTGAGTGAGCGTGGAGTGGACCCGGCTCATTGGGGCAAGTCTGAGTGAGCGTGGAGTGGACTCGGCTCATTGGGGCAAGTCTGAGTGAGCGTGGAGTGGACTCGGCTCATTGGGGCAAGTCTGAGTGAGCGTGGAGTGGACCCGGCTCATTGGGGCAAGTCTGAGTGAGCGTGGAGTGGACTCGGCTCATTGGGGCAAGTCTGAGTGAGCGTGGAGTGGACCCGGCTCATTGGGGCAAGTCTGAGTGAGCGTGGAGTGGACTCGGCTCATTGGGGCAAGTCTGAGTGAGCGTGGAGTGGACCCGGCTCATTGGGGCAAGTCTGAGTGAGCGTGGAGTGGACCCGGCTCATTGGGGCAAGTCTGAGTGAGCGTGGAGTGGACTCGGCTCATTGGGGCAAGTCTGAGTGAGCGTGGAGTGGACTCGGCTCATTGGGGCAAGTCTGAGTGAGCGTGGAGTGGACTCGGCTCATTGGGGCAAGTCTGAGTGAGCGTGGAGTGGACCCGGCTCATTGGGGCAAGTCTGAGTGAGCGTGGAGTGGACCCGGCTCATTGGGGCAAGTCTGAGTGAGCGTGGAGTGGACTCGGCTCATTGAGGGGCAAGTCTGAGTGAGCGTGGAGTGGACCCGGCTCATTGGGGCAAGTCTGAGTGAGCGTGGAGTGGACCCGGCTCATTGGGGCAAGTCTGAGTGAGCGTGGAGTGGACCCGGCTCATTGGGGCAAGTCTGAGTGAGCGTGGAGTGGACCCGGCTCATTGGGGCAAGTCTGAGTGAGCGTGGAGTGGACCCGGCTCATTGGGGCAAGTCTGAGTGAGCGTGGAGTGGACCCGGCTCATTGGGGCAAGTCTGAGTGAGCGTGGAGTGGACTCGGCTCATTGGGGCAAGTCTGAGTGAGCGTGGAGTGGACCCGGCTCATTGGGGCAAGTCTGAGTGAGCGTGGAGTGGACTCGGCTCATTGGGGCAAGTCTGAGTGAGCGTGGAGTGGACTCGGCTCATTGGGGCAAGTCTGAGTGAGCGTGGAGTGGACTCGGCTCATTGGGGCAAGTCTGAGTGAGCGTGGAGTGGACCCGGCTCATTGGGGCAAGTCTGAGTGAGCGTG